>SKCR01033852.1:0-42692 GCA_019454045.1 Zanthoxylum bungeanum | reverse complement strand
GGAGCTATAACTAGTCTACTTGTGAAGTGATATGCTACTGAAGATGCTGACATTTTTATTTCATCCTTCTTCCTGGACATAAATATGCATGTAAACTATTTGTCCTGCAGGTAAGATGGAGTTCAATGACAGACAAATCAATACCAGATCCACCAACAGCTGTCCTCTTGCATGGCATCCTAGGGAGTAGGAAAAACTGGGGTATGTATCATGAATTGTTTTAAACTTTTGGTATCCTTGTCGACTTGCAAGTTGTTTCAGAAATATAAATCCCATGGTCAAGGGAAAACAAATTTAATGACCAACTTAAACAAACGAAGGACCAACTTAGACAAACGAAGGATGAGTTGTCCCATCTGATGTCAAGGACTTGTTAATATTTAAACATATAATTGTAGTTGCTTAACATTCTATATGCTCCCCTTTTTCTGCACGTGCTTGGAAATATGATAAGTAACATTAAAGTGCTAAAATGGATCTTCTATTGAACTTCCTTTGTTGGATTTAAAGCACATATTCAATTAGATTATTGGGAGAAAAAGAAAAACGTATATTATAAGCTCTTAAATTTAACCTATTTGTATCTGAATTGGGCAATAAAAATAAGGATTGGCTTATTATTTTTGAGGTTCAAGAAGTGGGTTTGGTCATTTTTGGCTTGCATGCTATAATTTTGAATGTGAAAATGCATTGTACTTTTGATTTTGACTTGGTAATTGTTCTAAAAGACTGTCTAGGCTAGGCGGTGTCTGGCCGTCTTGAATAGCCGAATACGGTGGAATTAGGCAGCTTCTCCAAAAAACCCAGCTCTACGACAAACGACAACTCAGACCGGCTCGTGGGTGGTGGCGTAGCATCAACTGGCGTTCTTTGATCGTGAAGGACTGGCGCATGCGTCAAACGGCCACAGGTGGCGGTGGCGCTTGGAGTCCACATGCTGATAGCCGTCGTCGGAACCACCACCAGCGGTGCCTTGAGACTCCCAAATTTCTATATCCTAAACATAATTAACCTCAAATTGTCAAATCCTAAACCTAATTGATCTTAATTTGTTAAACCTTACCCTACTTAAAATCAATTAAAATTTTTTAAATAAAAAATAGTATTTTAGAAGTCATTGCCCTAATAGAAGGCCTAGGCGCTCCCCTACCGTACACCTCTCGCTTAGCGTTTTTTAGAACATTGGACCTGGGCATCTTTTGAGATGATAAATCTTATAGTAAATGGAAGTTCAGAGACGAAATTAGAAATTGTGAAGTTCAATGCATATCTATGCTGTCAAAGGCGCCGCCTAGACAGGCGCCTTGACAGTTTGAAGTTAAAAACGCCTAGGCATCTGCTGGAAACAAATGAAATGACTGTTTGAGAGTTGTGCCGTGGTCATTGTTCAACAAGAATCAGATTTGAAAGCTTTTTGAAGAGAGAGAATTGGCAATAAATACACATGAGCTGTTTAACTATTTCCAAAAGAAATTTACAGCTGTTTTGTACTGTTTACAACATATATCTATTATTTTTTTGATAAAATCATTTAGACACTGTCGTGTGGCAGGCTGGCAGCATGACGTCATGATTTGTTTCCATCTAGTAATTGAAGTCAAAAGTTTGATTTGAATCATTTATATATATATATTCTCCATTTGTAGAATTTTTTCAATTCATATACTCCATTTGGGCTCCACAGAAAATAGGAAAAGAAAAATAAACACACTTGCCTTAAATGAGTGAAGAACATCAACCTGAGTATAAGCACTTAATTAATTATTGATATCACTTGTTTGATTTGTTTATTTAAGTTATAAAACTTTATATGATAGATAAAAAAAAAAATTATATAATTGACTAGTCAACCAGCTCTTTGAAAAATTAAAGGGGCGCTTGGGCGGTGCTTTGGCATCGCTTGGGCGGGTTAGACTATCAAAACGCCTTGCACCGCTTACCGCCTTTGACAGCATAGATGCATATAAAAAGTTGTGAACAATGAGTATTAGTTTTTCCTATATTGACAATAGTTATGAATGATGAAAGCACATCTTTATTACGTCCAGGCTCAAATTATGACTTAAATATAAACTATTATTTCCGTGACAATGTCTGTCTGAAATAGATGTTTCAAGACCTTATGTATTCAAGCTTTTCCGGCCGTTGTCTGGGCAATGCCAGTAATTATATCCTGAAAATTATCAAATCTTAAAACTAAATGTTCTACTTTTATTTTGTTTGATTTCTTCCATTAAAATTTTGTGAAGCTATGGGTTCCATTTCTCTCCTTTTCTCGTTATCATTTATCGTAAATAGTAACCAACAAGGTTTATTTGTGTAGCTGTTTCTTATAATTTATAATGTTGCTGATTAATTTTTAATATTACAGGAACTTTTTCCCGAAGACTGGCGCAAGCATATCCCACATGGCAGGTAATCTTATATATACTTGTGCTTGCTATGTTATTCTTTTTTGTCCTTGTAGATGTGTTGATTTAGTGTGTGTGTGTATGCGCGTGATGCACATATGTAAAAGGTCATAAGAGTTGCAGAACTCAGTGCCTTGCAGTATAGCATTATTCTCAAAGTCTGGGGGCAGTGATGTATTTTGTAGCTAACATATAAACCTTTTTCTGGCTTGTACTATTGTTTGAGTTGTTCCATAATTTTGTTTACACTTGATAACTTAATGCATGAGCTCTAATGAAATTGCATAAATAATTTAGGCTTTTGAGAATTATGAGAATCTTACTTCTTCCTAATGTTCATGTTGATTCAGTTTCTCCTAGTGGACTTGCGATGTCATGGTGATTCAGCGTCAATCACGAAAAGGGGGCCACATACTGTTGCCTCAACTGCTCTTGATGTCTTGAAGCTGGTGCGTTGTTCTTGAGTGTTGGTTATGAAGTTTATGCATAGCTTTATGCCTTTGCTGATTCTACTTTTCTGAAACTGAAATCTAATCCATCTTCAATCCTGCATGAGCTAGAATACGTCTCCTACCATTTGCACTGTTTTGCATGATTTCTATATCATTTATTATGTTCCATCTGCTTTTGCACCAACGAATGCTATAATATTTTTCACTTCTATTTTATTTGTCATATAGAGAAGGAATCCATTCCCACCAGTTACTTTTATGCTGCCTTATAGCATCTGGTAAAATGGCTTTAACTGGATTAGCCACCTAGATGTGATGATATTATGAAACATATTATTCGTGTCAAATTCTAGTTTGTTTGTTATTAGATAACTCCAGAATTCAGCATGTAAGAAAATGGCTTTAACTGGATTAGCCACCTAGATGTGATATTATGAAACATATTATGCATGTCAAATTGATGAGATTCTAGATAGTTGAGTTTGAGAATTTTAGATGCATGTGCCATTGACGGGATTCTATTTAGTTCATAAAATAGCAGGGTACTTGAAGTTTTTTGTTGATTCCCTGTTTCTTTTAAGGATAGTTTCATCAAGCCCATGCTTTAATTTTCTTTTGGCTCTTTTCCCCTCCAAAATTTATATGCAAATAAATAAAGAGTTTAATGAATCGAAAAAATGAAATCTATAGTTTTTTAGCTTAGGATAAGATATGTTCTTTTTCAACTCATTGATGGCAAAAAGAAAATAAAATCCTTTTGTTTAAAAGGAAAAACTTAAAATCAGATGGCTTTTTGATTGAGATTTTTTTGGCTTTTATTTTCAATCATTCTAAATATTTGCTCCACCTTTCTAATCGGGTTAGGTTGCTCAACTTAGAATAACACCCAGAGTTTTAGTGGGTCACAGCTTTGGAGGCAAAGGTATTTTTTAGTTGTTTTCGCATTTAATTTCCTCAATAGCAAACCACTGAATATTATAGTTAAATTACGTGATATTTCAGGTGGTTCTAGTGCTTAATATGCTTCGTAATTGTGCTTGCAGTTGTCTTGAGCATGGTGGAACAAGCTGCCAAACCTCTTGCCCGCCCTGTCAGAGTAGGTTTTCTCTCTTCTAGAAAAGTGAAGTTGAAGACTTCGGCATTGAGTTGACTTCACTGATGCAGATGTTGACTCTGAATGTTATCGAAACTTTTATTGTGTTGCAAACTTTTCAATTATGTATCAATTTTTAGTCTTCATTCTTTTCAATTAAGTATCACTTTTTATTCTTGTGCTACTAAAAACTCTCTGGTCTGTTTGTAGCTTTCAGAGATTCTTCAGCGTTTTTCATCATCCCTTGTGTGTCTCCATTTTAATTTTACTTACTAAGTTTTCTCATTATGGTTTTGTCTTTTACCTCTTATAATATATTTTCGGCAGGTATGGGTTTTGGATGCTACTCCTGGAAAAGTAAGAACTAGTGGACATGGAGAGGATCATCCGGCTGAACTAATATCTTTCCTTAGCAAACTGCCTAAGGAGGTGAGTTGTCATTTGCTTTAAAAATTGATATACTAACGGGTGTGGGCAGTGTTATCAAAAGCGCGCCTCAAGGTAGAGGCTCTAGCCATTGTGTCTAGAGGGTATCCAGGCGAGGCGACGTGCATCAAGCGCGTGCCTAGGCGATGAGGCGCGCGCCTGATGCCAATGAATGAGGTGCGCCTTAGGCGCATATGCCAAAAATCTTAGTTTTTGACCCAATTTCGTTGATTAAAGCTCTTTTTTGTACTTTTTTTGGTTTTTTTTTCCAGCATAGAGAGTAAAAAAAAAAAAAGAATAATAACAATAAGTCTCATAATTTAACTTAATTTATTTACTTTTGACATGGCTCGTAGATAATTTGTTGGGATTGTTTAAAAAATTATAAGAAAATTTTATATTTTGTAAAATATAAATATTTGCCATGATAAGTAATAATAGATCATACATTTATAATTATTGGAAAC
Organism: Zanthoxylum bungeanum; assembly: GCA_019454045.1. Taxonomy (NCBI): domain Eukaryota; kingdom Viridiplantae; phylum Streptophyta; class Magnoliopsida; order Sapindales; family Rutaceae; genus Zanthoxylum; species Zanthoxylum bungeanum. The sequence goes on along the minus strand of SKCR01033852.1, from coordinate 37,843 downwards.
CTAATTTTAACCAAAAAGATTAAACTAATAAAATTCAACATAAGACAATATAAATAAATATTAATATCTTATTTATAATAGCAACTTAGTTATGAAAATAGTGATGTATATAAATTTAATTGAGTGCAATAATTTATAAATATTTTGTCATAATTTGGTCAAAATATTAAAAATAAGAATATAAATGTTCCTCTTTCTAATTGAAAAATTATATATACAAATATGCGCCTCACATTCCTTGAGGCGCGCGCCTAGGCTCCAGGACCTTTTGTGACTCGGTGCGCCTTGCGCCTTTAATAACACTAGGTGTGGGTAAAATGTAGGATTCAGGTCCTAATGTGCTCCTCATCTGCAAGGCATGTGGATGTGGGTCAAACAAAATCAATGCCACAAACTTAAAAACAAAACTAATAAACTTATCATGATTTAGTTATTATTCATGTTGTATATTTTGATTTGTTCTACTTATTCGACTGGATTATGGTTGGAGAGAGTTTGAATGTATTTCTATTTGTTTGCACTCAAGGCATCTGTTCATCAGCTTGCTCGCTTTGTGGTTAGAGGTGGCCTTGGATTAATATAAACTCAGTTATTTTTAATAGTGATGGGATGGTAACTTCGTGTGGTAAATATGCATCTATCAATGTATACAATTTTCTGATATTAAGAAAATGAAAACAAAATAATATTAATTGTTATATTTCATGACTGCAGTACTGAACCTTGCTGTGAATTTTCTGTTTCAGTAATTTATAGTGATTTTTCTGTTAAGTGATATCTAAGGGAGGCATGACTTGATTGACATTCACAATATGAAGATATTTAAAAATTAAATATCTTATATTTATTACTTTTATTTCACTTTACAATTCTCCCTAGAATAGCATCTTTGGTCAGACCTCATAGTCCTTGCTGTAATATTCTAAAACTCTCTGTATAGTTTCTAAGATATAACTGACTAAATATAAGATCATAATTAAGAAACGTAATGTGCTTTTATAAATCCTGGCAGTTTAGATTGGTTTTAACGAATTGTTGAAACCCTATGTTTCATTTTCCTTGTCATATTTTTGGCTATGATTGTAAGTGTACTGTGATCTTCCATCAAGGCAGGTCTTCTCAAAACGGGAGGTTGTGAATGCTCTTATTCAACAAGGCTTTTCCAAAGATGTGGCACAGGTATAATTCATATGCCAAAACTAACCTTAAATTATTTGTATACTTTTAAGTTTTAATCAGAATTTGTAGAATTCAGGACCACTGCACGTAAATTTGCCATGTTTTAGAAGAATATCTCTTTAACACTAGATTCGTGTAAATACCACCCTGCACTCCAGAGTTTTTTCTTCAAAAAAGTTGATATGCATGACAACCCAAAGTGGAGATCACTTTAATTTTTTCTTCTGTTAACTTAATATACTTGGTCTTTCAGTTCTTACTGAACTATTTTTTTTAATGCTGACAATTAGTTCCATTTCAGAGTCTGTCCTGTATATCCCCTTGGACTGTTTCATTCTAGTTTGTTAGTTCGCCTAAGTTCGCACCTTCACATATTCTATGAAATACAATCTATGACGAGAACCCCTCGGGATGATTGTTTTGAACCTCCATGAGTAAATAAAATTCTTAAATTCTGTTTGTTCCGATTGTCAATATTCGTAGGGAGATAAACTATGTTTCAACAATGAAACAAACATGGATCTAAGAAGGAAACTACAAATTTGAGGCATAACAATTTTCCTGAGTACAAGTTATTGATGTGGAATTTTCTTCCCTTAGTTGATTACCCTGAGATCACAGTGGAAATTTGAAAAAGTTGCAATTTTCTTTTCTGTTTGATTTATCACCTTTGTATTTCATCCTTATAATCTTTATATGGATGGTGCTTGTGACGCTAATACTTATATTTCATTCTTGTTTTGTGACTAGTGGGTTGTAACAAACCTTAAACCAGCCGGGTCTCATGGTTCATCGTCAAGTTTTTCATGGGTCTTCGATCTTGAGGGAATTGCTGAAATGTACCAGTCCTATGAAGAAACAAATTTATGGTATTTTCTTTTTGACTTGTATATTATCATCTCAGATGGATGCGTAGCATACTGGTAGTGTTTTAGATCTGAATAATGTCGTTGTGGTTGCGTTTCTTTATATCAAGTCATAGTATTATACGGTAAGTGTAGCCTGCAACTACTTTATAATTTGCAGTGTTTTAAAATGCGTTAGACGCTAGTCGGGCAGCAGCCCAGCGCCTAGAGCCTAGGCGGGGCTTAGGAAATTAGTCGGCAGACAGTTAAAACCTAATATTTTTCAATATCATAAATAATCCAAATCATGCAAATTCAACTAAAATGTAATAAAATGTAAAATTCAAACTCAATCCACCATATCAAACATCAAAATCCAAACTCAATCCATCAAACTTCCTTGAATTAAGTCTAGAATTAGAGGCCAAACTCAAAATCCAAAAAAAAAAAAAAAAAAACAATAAAATAAAGTTAAAGTTACTAAATCTTCTAATCATCCTCTGATTCTTCTTTTCCTCCATATCCTTCATGCACGTGTTCTTCATCCGATTCAAACTCAATATCATTTTCCTTGGCATCTTCATCATAATCAAAATATTCTTCATCAAGTGCGTTGTATTCAGCATTCCTAGCACTTTTCCGAGGTGGTAAGATTTCATTTGTCCCAGATGCTTCTCCAACCATCTTCCAAGTAAGCCCCGAACTGGGCTCTACTTCATCATCATCACCACCCTCAACAGTCCATCATTGTGCATTACTAGCATCTTTTGCGAGAAATACATCCAATTTCATACCCTTCTCCCTTTTGTGCTTATTCTTCAACTTGGCGTTAAAGGAAACAAATACTATATTGTTTAATCGATCCACATCTAGTGTATTTCTTGTCTTTGTGTGAACCTAGATAAATAATTTAAATAAATCAATTAATATTAATAATTAAAATGAAAAATAATAAAATATTTAACTAATATTAAATATTTACCTCTCAAAAGTGTTTCAATTTCATTCGCAGACGGATGCACTTGTAGTTTATGAAATGATCCTTTTTTTCATTTTTATCAAGTATGGTGTATAATGTCCATATGTACGCCACCATAAAACTACAAATTAACATAAATAATTAAAATGAATACTTTTTTTTTACTTGGATTAAAAACATCAATAGATTCCCTACATGTTTTTGCCACCACTTTTCTACCAAAAGCATAATCTTTTGTCTTATATGAATCCAACTCCTCATTTATGACATTACTTTGCATATCAATTTCATTGGGAAAGAAAGCCTCCACAACCGTAAATACCTCATCCATTACACTCACATCATATTCAATGCTTGTATTCTTATAATAGTAGTAATGATTTAATAGATAAGCGACGCAATGCAATGGAGTATCAAGCCGACCTTCGATTTTGCTATCAATAATCTCTAAGATTGGTAAATAATTATTCTCAATATTGTTCAATACCCCATTTATCTCTATTTTCTCTTCTTTAGCTCTCCATATACAAAGCCCATGAATGACTTTCTATTCCCATCAACTAGTCAAAGCACCCTCACCAAAAGTGCAAACGCCGTCAAACATTGAGTCACACCATTCCAAAAAGAAACATTCATCACCATGGCAAATTCCGCTTTCCTTTTAGTTTGCTTTGACGATATGCACTCATCCCATTCTCTACTAGCAAACATGGTTCGTAAACTTTCTTTTTTCTCAATCAAAATTTATAAAGTTAAAAAAGCTGAGGCAAATCTAGTTACTCCCGACCTCACTATGTCTTTTTTTTTTTTTTTGGTAAATGACCTCATCATAGACAAAGTCTTGTGATGGGCATAAACAAAAAAAAATGAAAGTCTAGGCACTATCAATGAATTTTTTGTACTACGAAAATTTTCCAATACTTTTAAGCATGAGGTATATAGTGTGAGTAGCACACGAACTCCAAAAATATTTGGCATCTTCGCCTTCAACAACTTTGTCTCTGTCATATTGTTGGAGGCACCGTCGGTTACCACTTGAACAATATTTTTCGACCTAATATGTTCACCTTCATAACATACTCAAAAATATGTTCACTAGTAGAGGTGTTCAAATTTTCGGGTCACCCAAAATTTGCGGGTTGGGTCACAGGTTTGACCTTAAAACACAACCCGACCCGATCCTATAATATTTTTATTATTTTTCTAAAATTTTTATTATTTTTCTAAAAATTTTATTATTTTTTAAAATTTTTACTATTATTTCATTTATTTATTATTTTTGTTGTATTGAAACTTTATATATATGATAATTTTCAAGACATAAAATAACTAATATTTATATTTTAAAATAATTTATTCATTAAAAAAATAATTTTTTTTTGGCCAACCCGACGACCCAACCCATGTGCCCGATCAGGTCTCACAAAATTTAAAAAAAATCCGACCTAACCCGACCCGTGAACACCCATATTCAGCAGTGTGTGCCCCATCAGAACTTTTTTTGGAAGAAATGAAAGTGGTACTTGTTCTGCAATTAACTTGCAAATTCATTATACTTCTCATTTTTCTTTCAATAATGGATCCCTCAATTCATATTGGCTAGGGCTTTTGAAACCCCGACCAAATTGACAAATTACCTACGTCATGGTTATGAATCTATCATTTTCAATAGCATTAAAATGAATACCGGATCCATAAACCCACTTAGCAACAAATTGCTTCACATTATGTGTATTTTTTAAAAAGTGCTTGATTAATATTTTGTTATCGCATTGTTTTACTATCACTCATTGAAGAATCATGAGGGGTCGCCACGGTCCACCTATCCAAAGGAAAAGTTACGTTGCCGAGGGGGTCTTGAATCCAACCCTTCTACTTCACGAATTTCATCTTCTTTATCACTCCCAATATTAACCCCTTGTCTTATTTCACTCACATGTTTTTTTTTCCTTACTTCTAAAATGGATTTGTCGACACTTCTTCTAATCCTCTTCGCTTGACTTCGGACATTTTGCAACATTCCCGATATATGCCCAAAGTGTTCTTTCATTCTGTGAACTCCTATAGAAAAACTTTTCTAACATAATTTGTATTTAACTTTATCCAAGTTATTCGGATTCACTAAAGCCTCGTACTCCCATCCAACATCATTTGATTTTCATTTAATAACAGGACTAGACTCCAAATTAATAGACGAGGACGAAGCCGCCATGTCCTAAGAATGTACAATATATGAATTAATTAAGTAATTAACTACTACTAACAGTGTTATTAAAGGCGCAAGGCGCACCGAGGCGCAAAAGGTCCTGTAGCCTAGGAACACGCCTCAAGGCGCAAGGCGCGCCTGAGGAATGTGAGGCGCATATTTGTATATATAATTTTTCAATTAGAAAGAACATTTATATTCTTCTAATCATTTTGTTTTGAGTATTTTTTAATATTTTGATCAAATTATGACAATATTTATAAATTATTGCACTCAATTAAATTTATATACATCATTATTTTAATAACTAAGTTGCTATTATAAATAAGATATTAATATTTACTTATATTGTCTTATGTACAATTTTATTATTGACTAGTTTAATCTTTTTGGTTAAAATTATGTTCCCAATAATTATAAATGTATGATCTATTATTAATTATTATGGCAAACATTTATATTTTACAAAATATAAAATTTTCTTATAATTTTAAACAATCCCAACAAATTATCTAAGAGTCATGTCAAAAGTAAATAAAATAAGTTAAATTATGAGACTTATTGTTATTATTCTTTTTTTTTTAACTCTCTATGCTGGAAAAAAACCAAAAAAAAAAAGTACAAAAAAGAGCTTTAATCAACGAAATTGGGTCAAAAACTAAGATTTTTGGCATTATACGCCTAAGGCGCACCTCATTCATTGGCATCAGGCGCGCGCCTCATTCATTGGCATCAGGCGCGCGCCTGATGCACGTCGCCTCGCCTGGATACCCTCTAGGCGTAATGGCTAGCGCCTCTACCTAGCGCGCCTTTGATAACACTGACTACTAATAGTTAATTAGTTATTAATTATTACCAAATAACAATTAACTATTTAACTATCATAAATTCTAAAATTTTAGAACATTAATCAAATTAATTAACTAATTAAGTAATTAACTACTAACATTTAATTAGTCATTAATTATTAACTATCATAAACCCTCAAATTTAAAATTAAAGTGAGCAATTGGATTTATGATTTTAGGTAAAATAATTTTTATAAATTATTATCATATTTTGATGAGAAATCAAAAAACAAAGATTAGCCATTCCTTACCTTGAGCGTGACTCTTGCGTGAGAGAGGGAAAGAGTGCGCGCTTGGAAGCAGTTTTAGTGAAAGAGAGAGCAGACGCAGAACGTAGAGGCGAGAGAAAGAGGAGGGCTGAGTGAATTTTTCTTTTATATAGTCTGTGTACCCCCAAAACGTTCCAATACCCTCCAAAACATTGGGGTAAAAAGATTTAAAAAAGGGGCCACCACACGGCCAATTAACGGCGAAATAGGAGTCTAGGCGCTGATTTCATGCCGACTACTAAGCCACGTGATTACCACTGACGATTAGGTGGTAATCGTCGCAGCCATACACCGCGTAACGAAAACCCACCGTCCAGGCGCACCTAGGCGGCGCGTTTTAGAATACTGATAATTTGACCAAATAACATAGGAAACTTGTGTAAAAAAAACTTGCCTTGAGCTCGAGTTGTAATATTTATTGTGTTTTCGTTTCTTTATATCAAGTCATAGCATTTTACGGTATTACTTGTTATTAAGTGTAGCCTGCTACTAGCTTTTATAATTTGACCAAATAATGTAGGAAACTTGTGGAAAACTTGCCTCGAGGTGTACATGTTAATTTTTTGAAAGCAGAGAGAAGCTTGCACAGATGGGCCCTCGAAGATATCCAGAGAATTCATGCTGCCGAGGAGCTGGCTGTTGATGGGGGAGGTGGAGTTGAAATGCATGTCCTTGAAGATGCTGGCCACTGGGTATGTTCTCTCACATGCTTTATTTTCTAAAGTTGCCCAAGCAGTTGTCGAAACCCTAAAGAACTCTGAAACCATAATTTCATACTCTGATAGGTACATGCCGATAACCCTGATGGGCTGTTCAGGATTCTTACATCTTCATTCCAGGGTTTCTAATCCCAGCGCATACACGGCTCCAGTTCAGTCTACAGATGGTTCCAGCTAAGTAGCACATCGTTACATTATATGGTAACAGTATGTAGAATGTTATCCGTCCTATATCAATCGAATTACAAATTTTGTATCTAAATTTTGCTACTGTAAAACTTTTACCTCCTGAAATTTGCATGGTGCCTTGGTGGGTCTCCATTTGTATGTACAGAGTTTGATTGAAGAGTTTTTCCGATTTTTATATGTAGGTCTCACGTTGGTTCTATTTATCCATTGACCTTTGATTCAGTGTTCAAAATAAATTAAGCTCAACATTGGATCTTAATTCGGCAGGAGAGCTTTTTCACAAGTCCAATGGACTAGAATTCCTCTCAACAATGTGTACCAAAAAAAAAAAAAAAAAAAAACATAACAAACAAAACAAACAAACAAAAACAACCACGGGAAAGGCTGCAACAGGATTCTCTCTCATCAACTTCTCCACACTTGTTGCCTTAACTATTTGCCCGTTAATCTTTGCGTCCATAATTTTCCTGAATATTCACTCATTAATCTTCCTGAATACACAGTAATAATAAAGTAGTACGATAAATCAGTTGAAAATGTCGAATTTTTGCATGAAATTAAAATAATAATAATAATAATTGAATTTATTTGAGTATGCTTGAGTTTGGTTGGTAGACTTAGATTATAAGCTACTTTCTCAATATGTTGATTTAATGAATTTAAGCTACGGATTTGGATTTATACAGTTTTTATTTTTATAAATTAGGAATGATAGTTATTAAATAATCAAATAAGAATGACAATATGGGTTGGTGTGTCACGTTTTTATTGACACCGTGTTAAATGTAGGCCGTTGATCTAACTCATTTGTTAATTTATTTTCTAAAACACTTGTTATTAGGATTTTAATCGATCTTGGTTTTTGAAAAATAATTAAATAATTATTATACGGGGCAAATTTAGGTCAAGGACCATTATTATGTATCAGGTTCACGCACCAGACTTGCATCAATGAATGCATGACTAATGGCATTCATCTATCCTAAAATAGCGTCTTGGGCCACTACGTAGGCCCATTCGAAGTGGGTTCTAACCCCTAGACAATCATGCCAACACGCAAAGCTCGCTTATAAGCCCCCGAGTCCATCATACATCTCCCCAAAGGGATAGAGTCCACACGACCCAGAAGACCTCAACAGGCCCTTATCATGTTACTTAATGATTCCATACGACATCACTTGGCCCTTATCCCAGTCAAAAATGTTCCACATTATGCGATGCCTCAGTAGACATCGCCTACCAGTCTACACACGGCTAGTTCCTTCTTAATAAGGGAAGCTAAGTATTCAAGTTAAGACAAGTAACCTACAAACGTGGTGGTACAATCCCAGTGCAATAGGGATTACACATAATTCTAGATATTTAGATACTCATAATTCTGTTCATACTCTACTACCTTTTCCTAAATATAATTAGAATATGACTCTTCTTATGAGTCCTAAATCGATTAAAAGGCTACTTAATAACCTATAAAAGGTGATGGGGTCTAGGGGATTGAATCATTCAAGCTTGGGCTTTCACACTCAAGTTTTCAAAGCGAACGTAACACCATAAACACTAACATACCGCCCTCACAGAAACGTACAAAGAGCGAGGTAACCATTTACCTTGTTCTTCCATCTTTTACACCCATCACCATCACTGACTTGAGCCTCTGAGTGTCTATAACATCTACCACACTGGTGGATTGTTACTCGATGCTCCCTTTACCTTTGTTTTGCAGGACTAACCATGTTGGTGTCTAATATAGGTCCCAAGATCAACAAATTCAAGCACAAAATCGCATGAATACATCAAAGGAATAAGGCGGAAAACATACTCACATTGAATGGTTTGATGCTAGGAAGAACAAAACCCATTCTCCTCCTTGATGAAGGTCGGCAATGAGCTTCTTGGACTGGTGGTGTGCTCGGTTTTGGGCCTCCTTTGTTCCTCCAAGAATCGGCCATTGAAGACTCCATTGAAGCTCCAAGCTTCAAGCTTCCAAAAGGGATTCCATGCACACAAGTTCACTACCCTATCACCTTTGTAAAACCCATGGTGTGCTAGCACAAATTATCTTCCATTTGCTTCTCACGACCAAGCCATGATTTAGTGAAGATGAAGAGGAAAACGGCTCCAAGCCGTGAGAGAAGAGGAGGGAAAATGTAAAAAACGAAATGGTGGAGAGAGAGAGAGAAAATGGTTTAATAGGTTTTTAGTTTTTTTAACTTCCAAAATTAATTAAAACCATTTACCACTTTTCAATTTCAATTTAATAAATTTCTTTTACTTTTCAAAAAAAAAAGTCAAAAAGCAAAAAGCAAAAAGCAAAAGATGCTTTTCAAATCATATCACTATTCATATCAAGTCACTTTAATAAAGTGACTACATGTCATGTCACATCACATCACTCAAAGTGACAAGTGATTTGACAATTGATACGACTAGCGATTTGACGCTTGATGTGACTTGCGTGCCGCGCTCGAATTCAAAATGCAAATGCGCTCGCAATCACTTTCGGGCTCGGGTTCTCTAATTCCAATTAACGAATTTTCTGTCGCGTCGTAATTAAATGATTACGCCTAGCGAAATCACTATTCACGTCGCTAACGAATTAATTCCAAATTAATTCATTCGCCCGAATTAAAATCCAATTTTAATTCCGCGTCAAAATCCAATTTCGTATAATATATCGGATATATTATTTTATCTATTAATTCCAATTAATCGTTCTCTCTCTTTTATTAATATTTTATCATAAATAAAATATCTCCGTAATTAATCCCAGATTAATTTTCTCTCTCATCGAATTAATCCCAGATTAATTATAGTACGAGTTATACGTCATCGGTGAATCCTCAGGGAGCGACCCATGAGACCTCCGGATATGTTGGCAGTAAATGCGGTCGTCGGACTATCCGAACACGTAAGTACCTCGTACTACATTTATACCGATTTACGAGACAATGGTTGGCTTCTAGCAAAGCGTCATGCCTTCCCAATTCTCCGGAAATATCCTTACAGGAATATATGATCTATATCAAGCGTAGTATACCGTAGTATTACATATTTCTGTCCAGTATCGGATGATCACGTGCTAGGCCTGGGGCTGGAATTGTGTCTGCCCCGTACGAAGCACATATCAGATGTCTGGTAACTAGTCTCTATAATCGGATAAACATGACATAGTCATAATATCCCGATAGCTCGAGCATTTAAGAGAACGAGTTTCCGTATCCTACGTGACTGTCATCTCCACTATGACTGGAGTGATACTTCCATCTTGACATCACACCCAACACACTACGAATCTCAATATACCCAGTATCGGCGTACACAGAACCGGTTAAAGCCCTGGACGACCTCAACTAAAGTATATTGATTGTCGCAAGTGTTAGCGGTGCAAGTCTCAGGTTAAGACCAAATACACCTACCCTGATTGCAGACTCCCATAGACACATAGTCATACTACCAATGGGATTCCGCGGGGGTCAATCCAGAGCGAAGCTTTCCTTCCCGTACCATCGGTGAAACACAACCTCCTATTACACTTGCATGAGTATCCTATACCCAAATATATGAGAACTATGCCGTTGTGCCCTCAAAAACGCTCACAAGTGTAATACTAGTCTTTTACGTATTTATCGATTTCCAATCTCGATAATACTCTGATTAGGGATATTTAACGATTTATCATTCGTGGACTGATACTGTCTCATATCATTCTCGGTCCAGGAACAAATCATAGGGACCTCTCATCATTTACACATCTAGGTGATCTAATCACAAATGATAAGAGTGCAATCTCCTTTATTACATAGTTAATTTGTACAACAACACCATGATCTGTACAAATAGTGATGCTGTGGGTCATAATTATCCAATAATCTCCCACTTGGCCTATAGCCAGTCACTCGAGTGTCTGACACCCGAACTATGTACGGTTGGCTCAAACTGCTGAGAAAAGTTTTCGTCAGCGGATTTGCATGATTATCATCTTGATGCGATTTATTCGATCATCACATCGCCACGATGTATAATCCGAACGAATCAGATGAATATGTAAGTATGTATCTGGATCGTTGATGAGAACCATTAATTCTTTAGCCTGTGTTGATGCCTAGCTCAGCTGCTAACAGAACTATATCTAATCTAATTAGATATGTATCGACCCAAATGACTTTTATTGCTGCCTCACTGCTGCAATTAACCCGCATTTATTGTTTATTCGGTAACAGTATCTTGTGCTTGGAAGATTTCCAGCTCACTGCACCGTTATTCAAACTGTATAGTACCATTTGTGACTTTTAATCGTCTTTATATCGGTTATAGGAAACTTGCTACAGTGATCCCAGTCACTTCAAGTTCTCCTTCTCCATAGACTAAGACAGCATCCTTAGTTCTCTAAGTTACTAACGGATGTTCCTAACATCAATCCAGTGACTATCACTCGGATTAGCCTGTTTGTGAATCCATATGCTCAAAGCGTATGATACACCAGGTCTTGTACATTTTTCAATGTACAGTTCCACGGAGAGTATTTCGAAAACCAAGCTTTCACCGACATTTATTTTATGGGAATATCATTTCCAAGAAATGACGTATTATCATTATTTTATAGGAGAGCCACTGTCAGTGCGCTCCCACTAACCCTCTTATTTACACAAGAATCATTTTCGTTTTGAATTAAATCATACACCATTATGATTGCATCAAACCGATAATTCCAAGAACTCATGCTCGCATCAGCAAGCATCATCCAAATGGATCTACCGTGGCAATAGGTAAAAGGTTGAATCGTAATCAACACAATATTGATAACGATACATTTCCGTTAAAAGCCTAGCTTTATACGTTGATATGTTGCCATCCATGTACATCTTCCTTGAAGACTTATAGTACCAGTAGGCACAATGCCTTGTGGTACATCAACTAGTATCCAAACTGGTTGATATATATGGAATCCATTTCGGATTATATAGCACTTTGCCATAATAAGGGAGTCGATACCTAGTATCACTTTCTTATACATAGCCAGTTGGTATTCCTCAATAAGATAGACATCTTTTGTGAGGTGAGATCAGAAACCCATACCCCAGGTTGTTTTCTAACTCTATCCGACTTACGCGGTTCTTGTGTATTCGAAGATTAATGGTCATAGTTGCATCATTGATGAACTATTTATGTTCCATTAAGATTCGGTGCCTTGAACAATATTACTCCGATTTTCATCGAGTTATACTATCCTCCCACTTACCACTACATATCGGTATTCCTCTTAGAAAAACCGCATGGTGAGCAACAATCTAATTGTTCTCATGTGAGGTGTATAAGTACAATACTTATGGATCCCTAGGATGACCTAAAATTGGCACTTATCCTATTGGGGTTTTAGTTTGGTATCATCCAAACATATGCCAAGCATACCCAAATGGTCAGGAATGAGAAACCCAGTTTCTTTCCCGTTCATATCTAATATGATATCTGTCAAACAGATTATTATGGAACCTTATTCAAAAAAGTTCTTGCACTGTTTAAAGTTTATCCGTTGAAGGAAATAGTAGATCAGAGCGACTCGTGATTAACCTTATCATGTCTAACAAAATTCGGTTAATCTTGTTCGGACACACCGTCAAAATGATGTGTTCCGTGAGGAGTCCTCATTGAAAGAATACTATACTCTTTCAAGTATACGAGAAACTTACTGCTTAATTATTTTCATTACGGTTTTACCGTGACGGTTTAATACTTTAGCTGATCTGTTTGTCTATTTCGTGTTGAAACTGTGAAAGTTTCCGATTTGTGTTTCAAAAGAAACACATAACCATAACGCGATGCCACATCCGTACAGGTCACGAAATATTCATATCCACCTCTAGCCTAGCTAGACATGGACCCACTTGCTTCACTATGAACTAGGGCTAATAGATCAGTGGCATTTACACTTTTACCAAGTAAATAGTGTTATAGGCACTTTGCCCAATAAACTAGATTCGTAGACTTTATTTGAATGGAATCAAATTAGTCCTATTATCCACTCTTCGAAAGTGTGGATATACGAGTCTTGTTTGATTGTGTCCCAGACAACAATGCCACAATTAGTTTCTTAACTGTTCAAATCAGTTTAAGCTATTTATTTGTCATGTTATATATTTGAGATATTGTTTATATTCAAAATATAAATACTGTTATTCACATCTAATGTGTTTATCTCAATATCATCTTTATATAATAAAACACTTTAGTGTTCTAGAATATAAAGGTCCGCAACGGGTTATACGCGATATAGAGATAATGTTTCTAGTCAAACTAGTTACATTTTAACAGTTTCCTAATTTAAGTACACACCCGAATGGCAGTTCCTAAACTTAGGTACCTACAGTTAAAACAGTGACTATCGTCCCGTTTTCAATTCGCAGAGTAATCTCGTCTGAAGTCAGTATTCTGCTTAAAGCAAATTATGCACAACAGTACATATTTATGTATCACACTAAGTATTTAAAATCCAATTTCAATACTAGTTGTGAACATAATTATGACAAACATATTTGAAGTAAGAGCCTTGCTCGTCTTCAATTCCTTCTTATGATATATCCTTTTATCTTCCCAAAAGATTATAATGATTTTGCCTTTGCCAATTTCAACATTCCAGTAGCCTTTGGCCAAGCCTCGGGTTTCTAGAATATCGAAGTAAGGTGTGCCTTACACACTTGCCTAATTGCAAAGTTTGACTTTGTCTCCTTGAGAATAATCATTAATTCTCCAAGAATTATTTATATTGCAATTTTAGTACTTTCTAAAATCAAAATATAATGGATTAAGCACTATAATTATCATTATATGAATATTCCAAATTTCATATTCCACTTATTTGCTTAACTCCGGGCTTTAGGCATAATTCATTATTTTATCAAATAAAATAACTTATTATTTCCAAGACCATCTTGAAATTATTCCCAATTTGAAAATTAAAGTCGTTTAAATACATTTTCACCCAAGATTATATTTTAAACACTAATCTTTCATTTCTATCTTGATTCTAATAGTCCAACTATTTAATCAACGATTTGTGGTACTATTGATTATAATGATTATAATAGTCCAACTATATAATCAAATATAATTAAATTAATTAACCTCAATTACATTGATTACTCTAATCCAATTATAAAATCAACTGTAAACTGAAATTAATTAATTCAAATTATTGATTAATATAATCCAATTATATATAATCAACTATAATACAGTCCAACTGTATATTAAAACATAATTTAAATATTAGTCCAACTAACATTTAATCTAACGATGAAATAATTTGAATGAGCGCGTATGGCGAGTAATTGAACGAGTATTGCTAATTCAATTCTTGCCTCCCACTATTTTTCGGCGAGCCTCTAACCCTCTGTCGAGTACTCGGAAAACCGTGTTTCCTAGTGGGCTAGGATCCCGTTAAATATCACACAATCTTGACTTTGGCCAACAAATTGTATGATAATTAACTAGGTAGATCTCTAAGATCAATTGGATCCAATCCAATTCCTAGATCCGGTAGGAGGACGTCCAAGTCCGAAACATATATCTTATATATGCCAATACATCCAATATATTACCTAACCTTTTTCCTCTGAATCAACTAAGCCTTGGCTTTGGCACAACAAACCCAGTGATCCCAGTCAAGCGCGACCCATTGACCATGGAAAGCTTCGTAATCAATGTCGATGGACAAGAAGTGGTCTTGACTTTGGCCAACAAACCACAACTTGGACAAGACACTGATATGGAACAAAGCCTTCTTGATTCAAACACATCTTCGACAAACAAAGGCCTTGACTTTGGCCAACAAACCAATGTCATCTTAGATCTTGAGTTAGAATCACTCAATGGAAGGAAAGACGCTTAATATTATTTGAGGGTTTTTCGCGTGCAAATTGACAACCAATTTATTATCTTTGTTAAGGTCTCATCATCATACACCCTTAAACATGCATTCTAAACACATAATAAAGCGTATATGAAATAAAATAATAATGATATGCGGATGGATACTTTACATTGATCCTAGATCAAATCTCTCATTTTCTCTCTCCAAAGCTAGCACATGTATTTACTTCTACCCGTTACACTACACTTCTAAAGAAACCTCATTTACATTGAGGGGAATAGGTGAGAAGAGAAATACAAAGAGAATAAAGGTGATAAGGCTGGACACGCAGGTCCAATTAATAAATCAAATTTATTACAATTTCCAAAATTGTCCCATCCGATATACATATTCATGCATCGCAACCATGTATTCATACAAGCATGTTATCAATCAATCTAATCCAATTAATTAATCTGATAATTAGTGATCATCCAATGTTCAAACAACGATTTGATTTTTGCTCGAGTCAAACTCGTTTTACGAATAAGTACTCAAAGTATGAATTCTCGAATTAAATTAAACTACATAATTAATTCTAATTTAATATGCATTTAATTCAATTCACTATTTAATTCCAAATTAAATATTACACTTTTATTAACGAACCTTCTACGATTTAAATTCCAAATTCAATCATTATGGGTCTCAAAGCCCAATTAACGTCCAACGTTTATTTAATTAAAGTCCAATGAGCTTTTAATTAATTTCTTAAGGCGTGGACTTTTGGTCAACTCGGGTCAAACCAAATAACCAAAATCCAATCCGGGAGTTACCCCATAAGCCTTTAAATTAATTTGGGCCCATTAGGCCCAATTAAATAATTAAGGTCCATTAAGTCATAATTGGACTTTATGGATGCGGTTTTGGGCCAAATTGGATCCAACCAATTTTGTCTAAACCCAACTTTGTACAACAAAGCCCAAAAGCCCAATTACAACTTATAAGGCCCAATTTCAAAAAACAAGCCTAATTAATTAACTTATAAAATTCCAAATTTCATAATTAATTAACGTAAGTGTCATACATAATTAACCACCTAATTAATATTTCTAAAACATCAATTAGCATACTTAATCATGCATTTCTACATCAATTAGTGTCCAACACAATTTATCAAAATCAAACCCATTTTACATGCTTTAAAGTCTCTTGGCAATTTGGGGATTTTACGTCCGATTCGAATTCAATCCAATTAATTTCACAATCGACATTCAATCATATTCCCGAATGATTTCCAACACATCCAATGTTCAAGAATCAAAAAATTCCAAGACATTATGGGTTATTTGTATTCGGCCAACATAAGTAATTTGGGGAAAATTGTTCCAAACTAATTTTCATCAAATTGATCCAATCAATCCTCAATTAAATATACTTTAAGCATTTTAAATCATCCAATTTCATCAAACATGCTCAAAATCAAGTTTACCCAAATTTATTAATCTTGGCCAACACTTTATTTGGGGAAAATGGATCCAACCAAATTCCATGAAATTGAACATACACAACTTCAATTCATCAATATATAAGCATTCTTAATCAATCAATTTAACCAAATCATGCTTCAATTGATTTTACCTAATTTGTCATGCCCAAATTTGGGGAAAATGGATCCAACCAAATTTCATGAAATTGATCATGCACAACATCAATTCAACCTCATTCAAGCATACTTTATCAAACAATTTAACCAATTGATGCTCAAATTGAGTTTACCCAATTTTAACCCTAACTTTTTCATGCTTGAACTTAGCTCTAAGATACCAATGTTGGTGTCTAATATAGGTCCCAAGATCAAAAAATTCAAGCACAAAATCGCATGAATACATCAAAGGAATAAGGCGGAAGACATACTCACATTGAATGGTTTGATGCTAGGAAGAACAAAACCCATTCTCCTCCTTGATGAAGGTCGGCAATGAGCTTCTTGGACTGGTGGTGTGCTCGGTTTTGGCCTCCTTTGTTCCTCCAAGAATCGGCCATTGAAGACTCCATTGAAGCTCCAAGCTTCAAGCTTCCAAAAGGGATTTCATGCACACAAGTTCACTACCCTATCACCTTTGTAAAACCCATGGTGTGCTAGCACAAATCATCTTCCATTTACTTCTCACGGCCAAGCCATGATTTAGTGAAGATGAAGAGGAAAACGGCTCCAAGCCGTGAGAGAAGAGGAGGGAAAATGTAAAAAACGTAAATGGTGGAGAGAGAGAGAGAAAATGTGTAATAGGTTTTTAGTTTTTTTAACTTCCAAAAATAATTAAAACCATTTACCACTTTTCAATTTCAATTTAATAAATTTCTTTTACTTTTCAAAAAAGCAAAAGTCAAAAAGCAAAAAGCAAAAAGCAAAAGATGCTTTTCAACTCACATCACTATTCATATCAAGTCACTTTAATAAAGTGACTACATGTCATGTCACATCACATCACTCAAAGTGACAAGTGATTTGACAATTGATACGACTAGCGATTTGACGCTTGATGTGACTTGCGTGCCGCGCTCGAATTCGAAATGCAAATGCGCTCGCAATCACTTTCGGGCTCGGGTTCTCTAATTCCAAATTAATGAATTTTCCGTCGCGTCGTAATTAAATGATTACGCCTAGCGAAATCACTATTCACATCGCTAACGAATTAATTCCAAATTAATTCATTCGCCCGAATTAAAATCCACTTTTAATTCCGCGTCAAAATCCAATTTCGTATAATATATCGGATATATTATTTTATCGATTAATTCCAAATTAATCGTTCTCTCTCTTTTATTAATATTTTATCATAGATAAAATATCTCCGTAATTAATCTCAGATTAATTTTCTCTCTCATCGAATTAATCCCAGATTAATTATAGTGCAAGTTATACGTCATCGGTGAATCCTCGGGGAGCGACCCATGAGACCTCCGGATATGTTGGCAGTAAATGCGGTCGTCGGACTATCCGAACACGTAAGCACCTCGTACTACGTTTATACCGATTTACGAGATAATGGTTGGCTTCTAGCAAAGCGCCATGCCTTCCCAATTCTCCGGAAATATCCTTACAAGAATATATGATCTATATCAAGCGTAGTATACCGTAGTATTGCATATTTCTGTCCAGTATCGGATGATCACGTGCTAGGCCTGGGGCTGGAATTGTGTCTGCCCCGTACGAAGCACATATCAGATGTCTGGTAACTAGTCTCTATAATCGGATAAACATGACCTAGTCATAATATCCCGATAGCTCGAGCATTTAAGAGAACGAGTTTCCGTATCCTACGTGACCGTCATCTCCACTATGACTGGAGTGATACTTCCATCTTGACATCACACCCAACACACTACGAATCTCAATATACCCAGTATCGGCGTACACAGAACCGGTTAAAGCCCTCGACGACCTCAACTAAAGTATATTGATTTTCGCAAGTGTTAGCGGTGCAAGTCTCAGGTTAAGACCAAATACACCTACCCTGATTGCAGACTCCCATAGACACATAGTCATACTACCAATGGGATTCCGCGGGGGTCAATCCAGAGCGAAGCTGTTTCCCGTACCATCGGTGAAACACAACCTCCTATTACACTTGCATGAGTATCTTATACCCAAATATATGAGAACTATGCCGTTGTGCCCTCAAAAAAGCTCACAAGTGTAATACTAGTCTTTTACGTATTTATCGATTTCCAATCTCGATAATACTCTGATTAGGGATATTTAACGATTTATCATTCGTGGACTGATACTGTCTCATATCATTCTCGGTCCAGGAACAAATCATAGGGACCTCTCATCATTTATACATCTAGGTGATCTAATCACAAATGATAAGAGTGCAATCTCCTTTATTACATAGTTAATTTGTACAACAACACTGTGATATGTACAAATAGTGATGCTATGGGTCATAATTATCCAACATACCGGTGCCCCAACATACAAATTCTCTATTGTAGGTTGATTGTGAACTTTAGCGTCTATAATTTGGCGCCCACCGTGGGGCCCCAACGATCTCCGAGTCTATAATTTCCAAATCACTCATGACTTCTGACAGTGAAAACACCACAGACTTCGTGTCTGGTCAATTGGCTGCCCTTCAGGAGTAGTTGCGAGCACTGGAGGGGGAAACCTCATGATACGGAGTACCAACACAGCCTCCAGAAGTAATTGGAGTAGATGACTTCGACTTCTCAAAGACGATGACCCCAGGGTCACTCCAGCGGCCCCGTAGTGCAAAAAACCTCTTGGGGGCATTCGACGATATAGCCAGTGACGATCCACCACCATTGAACTATTCATAGAGTTGTCAATCCCCCAACTGTTGGAGTTGGTGCTTGAAGCGCCAATTCGAATAATATATTATACATTATATTTTTTATTTATTAATAAAATAATTAATTTTTCATTTTAAACGTTATTAACGGTAATGTCATTATGTATATTAGATTGATATATAAATATGCTAAGAATGACATCGATCTTAGAATAGTCATGTAGTAATACTAGACACTAGATGATTGATAAGTGCACCAAAGTGTACTTAGAACACTACTAACTCAGCTTTATTATCATATGTTTTAATCTTAATTAGAGCCATTTTGTGCTTTGTTAATAGGAAGCAATCGATCAAGGATAATGAAGCAGTTGAACATATTTCAGAGCCTAATAGATTTATCGGACGCAGTCGGGAGCATTAGCCGCGAACTAAATTTAAAAAGGCTATAACGTTTGATCCGGAAAGAGTTACGAGACCCATAATATATCGATTTATATGTACTTGAGGAGATCTAATCAATTTTAGCATCCTGCAAAGCTGCTGGTGAGTTGCGATGTGTGGTACGCGTTACGATGCGAAACCGCGATTCCAGGATTGTGTGTGGTGCGTTTTTAATGCAATTTAGAGTTTCATGACTTTTTTATATAAATACAACTTCGTCCTAAACCATAGAAGAGGAGAAAATCATAGAGAAACAGAGGAGAAACACACAAAAGGAGCCAAAAACACAATTCATAGAGAGGAAAAACAAAGAACTTAAGGAAATCATGACGTCTCTCCAATCTATTTAGGTTGCATCTCTTTCTTACATGGAGAACTAATCTCATAGGCAAAACTAAGGATGAACTCTTTTATTTTGATTTCTATATTTTTGTTGTTGATTTCTTAAGAACCTTTTAATGTTTAATATAATTGATGGTTGTTATTTTCTATTATCTTTCGATTCTTGAATCCAGAAATTATGTTTTGTCAAACTCCCATATAGATCCAGTCATGCTTCTTCTATGTGTGATTTGCGAACTTATTTGTGACTGGTAAAATTCATTTTATGTGTTGGTTTTCTGCTATAGTATAGCCTAAGGGTATATTGTCGACGTTAGATAACTCGTAACGATGACTTTTGTGTGCTATTATTGACTCTCCGATCTATTGTTTCATTGCTTTGCTGTGGTTTTGGGGTTGTTTCGGGGACTATTTTGCTTCACGTTAAGAGCTTAATTTTTGGGTTGTTTTATTTGTGTGTGTTTCGATTTAGTGGGTGCTTGGTTTGTGTTGTTCAATCGGTTGGTTTATCTTGTTTTGTGGCTTAGTCGATGTTTCACGTGAAAGAAGACAAGAATTGGTGGGGGTTTTTATTTTGGATACCGAGTGAAGGTTTGTTTGTTAAGAGAGGCGAGAGAGATGATGGAAGGGTAGGTTGTGTGAGTTGATTTAAGGGTTTATTTTCTTCACGGTTTTGAGAGAGAATGTGTGAAGGAGAGAGGGGGCATGTCTTGTATGTGTGTGTAGCTAAGGGGGATGTTTTGGATTTTGGGCTCTTTTTATAATAGTGCATGCTAGGGTTTCCTTGTGTGTGCATGACTTAGAAAGGGAACAAATCAAGAAATAATGAGGGGATGCATTTAATTTAATTATTTAGGGAAATGATATTTATATTTTTGGTGGGGAATATCTTTAATTTGGGATGTAATTAGATTTGATTGAATTTAAATATTTGGTAATTAGGAAGGTGATTTGGTTTAATTAGGAATGATGTTATTTTGATTTTAATTGGATTTGATTGAATTTAAACATGTGGTTAATGTGTGGAATATTTTTGGATGGGATTTGGTGGGCTTGGGCGTGTGGCTAACAATAAAACAAAAATATCGATGGTCGTTCGAATACTTTTTCGGACGCTACACGAACACTCGCAATCTATTTATCATTCGAACATATTTTCGAATGCTGGACGAATGCACATGCAGTTAACATGCGAATTAAATCTGATGTCATACTTTTTCCCTTCCGACATTTGTCTCCCGCAACTTCCGTAACTTATCGGGTAATGCTTCCGACCGAGGCTCATCATCTGGCTTTCATGCAAAAATCCAAGTGTCTACAGTCACCCCCACTTTGATGGGCTTGTGCAATGTGTGACAATGACAATCCTATCAAAGTCATGCATGTATTTTTACTTATCTGGTTCGCCAACTGCTGCCGAACTTACCTGTTATTCTGAGATACTTCAAACTGGGTTGATTTGGTGGTCAGGTGCTTTTGATTTCTGGGCTTTGTTCCCGAACTGTGTTGACTATGGGCTTTGTTCCCGAGATGTTGAATGTGGGCTTTGTTTCCCGAGTTGTGCTGAATGTGGTCTTTGTTCTCGAGCTGTACTGAATGTGGGCTTTGTTCCCGAACTATGCCAAGTGTGGGCTTTGTTCCCGAACTATACTAAATGTGGGCTTTATTCCCGAGTTGTGTAGAGGGTGGGCTTTTGTAACATCCTGCCTTAGCAGCAATGTTACCAGCAAGAGACAGGCTAAACCCATCTCCATAAGCCTCTGATTTTAGAAAAATTTCGACATAATGTATTGTAACATCATGCAACCTGGCCTATAACCAGCATCCATATACAACACAAACATAAAATCTCGGCCTCAGGCCAGTATCTCAACATACGCAATCTAAGAGTCCAACTAAAATATGATGCAGACACAAAACAACTAGGGCTCCATGCCCGAAAGTACGTATATACAAAAACTTTTCTAAAAATAAACTCGTGTTCAGCACATGATAACTTATACAATTTAAAACATAAACTACTAGACTCTTTATTTTCCCCAAGACCTGGTGACTGGTTAACTGCAACGCTGCTACCTGATTGCTCTGCAACTCTGAAATCTACAGTCAACCATTTAGGTCGCCAAGTTGCAAAAACTCAAACACTGTAGTATAGTGAGTCATAAGACTCAGTAAGTAACTATGCTCCTACCTTGAGCATCATACACAAACAGGTTTAAATTCCAGTTTACATAATATTCATGGGATTTCTAAGTGGTTCACACATTCTCTAAATTACCAATTGTTCATACTGTCTGTTTCCTAACCAATTAGCAAACATTCCTTTTTCTTATATTCCTTAATGTGAGCATTCATACACTCATCTCTTTCTGTTTCCTAATGACGTGCTTCCTAGCTTCTTCATTTGAAATCATTGCATACATATTTATATCAATCTTAACATATCATCGAATCATCCGTACAATCACTTATATATCTCATATCGTCATCACATAAATCATATATCAATTATTTGAAGTCACAAGTATAAGTCACTTATATATATATATATAATTTCACTTCGTATACAAATCGTTTTAATTCACAACACACGTCAAGTAATACTCCCTTTTGTTCTTTTAATCATTTCCTTTATTTTTAATCATATAAGTTACAACATGTAGTTTTTCTCTAACTTGAAATTACAATAACCAAAATCATTCACCTTTATTTTTACTTATAACTTTTCCTCTCTATCTAGCATAATAATATATTCATGATGTCACATATATATCATTCACGACATTTCACATAGCAGTGTTCATATACATATACATATCATTTTCTTATTTTCTTATCTTTCTCTTACTTTGCTACCTCAAGCTTAGGTGAATTATTAACCTTCTTCTTACCATTCTATTTAACACAACATCAATTCATCATAGACAATCTATATTAATTATATATACAGTAAATATACATCTCATCATCATGTGTATGCACTAGTGATGGTTTGTGCAAACAATGCTCTTACAGAACCTATTACCTATTTTAGAATAGGTATGAGATGAATTCCATCCGGACGGATCCTATCCAGCACCTCTACCATGCAACATACAATCGTCAATCATATGATTAAACATCATATGCATAAATTACACGAATTTTTTTGAAAAACAAAACTTTAATTCATATTAACATCTTATAACTTCACTTTGCTTCAATTCATATTAACATCTTATAACTTCACTTTGCTTGAAAAGTTTCTTTCTTTTTAGAAAACTCACAATTCTTCATAATACATTCCTTTTAGAAAACATTTTTTTTTTAAAAAAAAAATCCTTTTCGGAAAACTCATATTTGAAATTTCTTTCGTTTTCCTATTCTAGAAAACTCTTTTACTAAAAATATGCTTTCTGAAAATCTTTCTTTTTCTTGTACCTTTTTCTAAAACCATCTTTCTAAGTTCTTTTCTGAAACTCTTTTCTGAAAACTGAAATCCGAAATCCTTTTTCTGAAAACCAAATTGAAATCTGAAATTCTTTTTCTGAAAACCAAATTGAAACCTGAAGTCCTTTTTCTGAAAATCAAATCTCCGCCGTAGGCGCATCTCTGCCTGAGGCGCATCTCTGCCTGTAGGCGCATCTCTGCCCAGGAATATTCCATCTGAGCGTTGAGGATCTAGGAGCGTCCCCCCAGTCCTCCTTGTGCACATGTGTCTAAATCCGTCAATTCCAATTTGTGTACAGCTGGGATGGGTCAAATCTCAAATCCCGAATCCATATGAAATCCGTCAATTCCAACGATGTACAACTGGGATGGGTCAAACCCCAAATCCCGAATCCATATGAAATCCGACAATTCCAATTAACTATGGGATTAACTGAATCCCAATAAATATCAAAACTAAAAATCATTTATAAAGTTTCCGAAAACCATTGAGAACTTTTGAAAACTCTGGAAATTCTTTTTTACTTTTGAAAACATTCTTTTTATGTTTATGCAATTATATATATATGCATTCACATAATAATGCTCACATACACACGTATGCTTTCTATACATGCTCTGATGCAACTTTCCATACCCTCATTTTTTCCTTATTCTATTCATGCCAAACTCATGTATGAACGCTTA
This sequence comes from Zanthoxylum bungeanum, assembly GCA_019454045.1. Taxonomy (NCBI): domain Eukaryota; kingdom Viridiplantae; phylum Streptophyta; class Magnoliopsida; order Sapindales; family Rutaceae; genus Zanthoxylum; species Zanthoxylum bungeanum. The sequence continues at coordinate 13,542 of SKCR01033852.1, read as the reverse complement.
AGCATAATCATGTCCATGTACTACATTCTCAATTTACATTTGCTAATTCATGCTCAAATATACATATTTCTCATAATCGTAAACTTTCACATCTAATTCATTCACGCATACAAGGTCATGCTCAAACATACACATTCACATACTTTCTTTATATATTTACAAATACACATTCTGCTTTACTTTCACCTATTCTTACTTCCCATTCATAACACTACATAAATGTACATTTACACTTTTCATCATTCATTCATATTGAGCATTCCTAAATACTCGCAATCTCATGCTCTCACATACATCTCAACATACACATTTATAAATATATCACATACTTTCTTATTCATAACCAGTACTCAACAACATCAAGTCATTTCAGTCTACATTAATAATTCATACAATATAATATGTATTCATATATTAACACACATACTAGTTAAGCCAATTCCCTCAAAATATCGAATATACATAATCACGTAAAAATCACATATTTGCTATACACATGTTCATATTCGTCATTTTAGCATTCAATCATACTTGCAAACATTACCATTTATCGCTAATCCCAATCCCTAGGGTGTAGTGTCTACAACCCCTCATTCCAGTTAAAGTTACTATTATTATATATATATATATCCAAATTTATCAACTCTTCATCCACATCATTAATCAATCCGCCACTAACATGTATAAACATATATATAGTCTCATGTATGATAGGTATACACTTCAATACAAAGAATTCCCAAATTCTAGGCTTTCTAACTAAATTACACATTTGCATTATTTTGCCACTAGTTTTCAATTTCTTGCTCTATATCATTACTAAAGCATCCTAGCATGCTTCTATTCCATTATTAAGTTCAATTCCAAGTTTTACCTAAACCCTAGAAATCAATTCAAACAAACTCAAGATGATCACCACATAGAATACTTACCTGGATTCGCGGACACTCCTAGTCCAGTTCATATCTGTCAAAATAAATCATAAAACACGTTCAGAACCGCTATTTGCGGAACTTAGACATTTCTATAATAAACTTTGGACCTTCTCAGAATGATCAAATTAAATCTGATACAACCGTTTAAACTCTTTTATTCTAATACATATCTTTCTATACTATTCCAACTAGCTATATAGCTTAGATTCTCATTTTACGCGTTTGCGGTAAATCTTGTGGAAAAGTTTCCGCAAACACTATGGAAGGGTCTCGAACCCTCCGAACTTATTCAAAATTACTTAATTACCCTCGTAATATCATATTTATATCATAACTATGGTTATAATCATCTACGCTCAATCGCGCCAGAAATTCCATTTTACCGGAAACTCACTAATTCTACCGGATCAATCTAATCTATTTTATTTCTGCCCGGATTCTACCACATTCATCATTTTAACATATTATAACACATCCAATTCATTTCATGTCAATTCGCTACACTACCGAACTACTAGAAGCATCCGAATATAAAATGATAAACTTTAAATAATGAATTTATAACGGAGAGTCGTACCAAAATTCTGAGGCCATATACGGACTCCCAACGGCCATATGAACGCACTGGTTTCGTCAGAATTCCTATCGGAGCTACTGTTCATCTGGGTGCTATAGTACATGCGTGCGTTTCCTCCTCGTTTAGCATGCAATCGATTGATGTTCGGTGAAATTGACTCCGTATTATCGAAGTACTCGTCGAGGACTTCGATTTGGTAGGTGACTCAAGCCGTGAAATGAACCGACGAACAGATCCGTCAAACCTATTGCCGCGACCCATTCTCACTCTTTCTCACCGATTCCAGCATCCAATGAATCGACGCCGGCCCCCCGGCTTGCTCCCCATCACCGGACGATCCAAGTCGTACTGGTGCACCACCGGTGCCATCTTCCTTTCCCTTCTCCCTCTCGCTTGTAACTACTTCTCTCTTCCCTTTTCTTTTTTTTTTGTTTTTCTTTCTCCATAATAATAATAATAATAATAATAATAATAATAATAATAATAATATAATAATAATAATAATAATAATAATAATAATAAAAAAATATCTAATTCCAGAAATTACTAACTTGTCCCCACTATTAAGGGTAGTTTTGGCAATATATAATTTTGAAGCCCTTAATGGTGCGATTCTCGAAATGTGTTCAACACGAAAGTTGTTCGTCTTGGAAAAATGAATCCGATGGTTCAAGAACAAACTCAATCAGATTTTGTTTGCTATTTTCATGACTAAAACTGTAAACTTTACGCGTGTATTAAAAATCGCTTAACTGATTCTTGATCCCACGCATTTTCCAACGCGATGAATATTCATAACATATTATTCCAACCCATATAACATCGCTTGATCTCTTATTCTTCATTATCCATGCTCCGAGACTATAACATCAGTCCGGTAATCTTCTATAACAGTCTAAAAAATCTGGGATGTTACAGCTTTATTCCCGAGCTGTACTGAATACGAGCTTTGTTCCCGAACTGTGTTGAGAGTGAGCTTTTTTCCCGAACTATACTGAATGTGGGCTTTATTCCCTGGGCTTTATTCCCGAACTGTGTAGAGAGTGGGCTTTATTCCCGAGCTGTACTGAATGTGGGCTTTGTTCCCTGGGCTTTGTTTCTGAACTGTGTAGAGGGTGGGCTTTATTCCCGAGCTGTACTGAATGTGGGCTTTATTCCCTAGGCTTTTTTCCCGAACTTTGGGCTTTGTTCCCAAACTGTGTTGAGAGTGGGCTTTATTCCCGAGCTGTACTGAATGTGAGTTTTATTCCCGAACTGTGCAGAGAGTGGGCTATGTTCCTGAACTGTGTTGAGAGTGGGCTTTATTCCCAAGCTGTACTGAATGTGGGCTTTGTTCCCGAGTTGTACTGAATGTGGGATTTTTCCTGAACTGTGCTGAATGTAGGCTTTGTTCCCTGGGCTTTATTCCCGAACTATGTAGAGAGTGGGCTTTGTTCCCAAGCTATACTGACTGTGGGCTTTGTTCTCGAACTGTACTAAATATGGGCTTTGTTCCCTGATTGTACTGAATGTGGGCTTTATTCCCGAGCTGAGTGTTTCAAGTGTGGGCTTTGTTCCCGAACTGTGCTGAGTCCCCGAGCTTTACTGAATGTGGCTTTGTTCCCGAACTGTGCTGAATGTGGGCTTTGTTCCTTGGGCTTTATTCCCGAACTGTGTAGAGAGTGGGCTTTGCTCCCAAGCTATACTGACTGTGGGCTTTGTTCCCAAACTGTACTGAATGTGGGCTTTGTTCCCTGGGCTTTATTCCCGAACTTTATAGAGAGTGGGCTTTGTTCCCAAGCTGTACTGACTGTGGGATTTGTTCCCGAACTATACTGAATTTGGACTTTGTTCCCTGGAATTTATGCCCGAACTTATGTTAATTGTGGGCTTTTTTCCCTAACTGTACTGAATGTGGGCTTTATTCCCGAGCTGTGTCAAGTATGGGCTTTGTTCCCGAATTGTGTTGAGAGTGAGCTTTGTTCTCGAACTGTGTTGAGAGTGGGCTTTATTCCCGAGCTGTACTGAATGTGGGCTTTATTCCCGAACTGTGTGTCTTGGTCGTTTTTTTTTCAAAACTTGCGGACAAGACAAAGATTGTGTGCATGTGACGTGTATCCATGTATGCATGAGAGTATTTACTATTCTGATGGGTTAGGCCTTGTTGGTGCTTTCTGCTGCCCCTTCGCCTATAAATGTCTTCGGTCGCTCCCTGGGCATGCTTATAGTTCATTCTTTCTGCCGGTTCTTTTCTAGTGATTGTTCAGTTCTCTTTTGATCCCATAGCTCAGGATCTCGTTGTGTCCCTTATTCGCGGGGTGATAGACTGGTCGCCCCCAGTCTTGGTTTAGCTTTCTGTTCTCCGCTGTTTGCACTTGGTCAAGATAAACCACATGGTGGGGCATTCCATATCAACATGCTATATTACAAGCTATGAACTAGTCTCAATAGATATACATATTATTGTCCTCAAAGAATGTCCAGTAATGAAATCAGAGAACCTTCAAAACACTCAATGCAACTCAAATCCTAGTCTTTGAATAAATGATCTAAGCCAGACTCAAAGTGTGTGTGTGCAAAGGTTCCTTTGCAGATTCATCCCCAGGTAAGCCAACACAATGATTTCGTCAAAAATTTGGGATCGATGAGTCAAACCAACCTAGATGTCTCAATTATGCCTGTAGTTGCTTTTCTGTGCTCAATGTGGTATGGTTTTCTTTCTCTTTTATCTCTCTCTTTTTTCTTTTCATTTTGAACTTCTTCTTTTTTTCCCCTTTCCTTTTTTTCTTTTTTTTTTTCTTTTCTTTTTTCAACACACCTACCCTTTAAGGTAGCATTTTTCCTCATGATGGTCCTAATACTCGCCCATGGGTAGCTTTACGCTTATCGGTTATAGGTGGTTTAATTCATTTCCTTAGAGACTTTTCTTTTACTTTCAACCATATCATACATTATAACATGAGCAAATCAGGATAGATATTTAGGCAAATAGTCATTCACTGACCTATAATTTCTTCAACTAGTCACTTTTTTAACTACTCAGGTTTTCACTGCTAAGAACCATAATCATGTGTTTACGAGTCTAACATAGATCGATTACTCAAAGTACCAGATAAAAGCACATTAAAAGTTTATCGTTTCTAAGACTTCTCCCTAAAGCAAACGATTTCATCATTAGACTTATGTCTAACTTTAAGGACTAGGAACAAATAATTTTTTTTTCTTTTTTTTTTTCCTCTTTTTTTTTCTCTTTTTTTTTCACAATGGTCTTTCTATCCTTGCCATAAAATTTTCTGTTCCTCAGTTTCCTTTTCCCTGAAATCCAGGTTTGTTAAACTCTTCTTGACAAATCTTTCTTACTTCTCTAACCTAACGGATATCTATGATGGCTTTTAAGATATAGGGTTAACATGATACGTGTATGCATGAGATGCATGAAATGCGTGTGATGTATGAGATATAATATGCATGTGGTTATCAAAAGCATAAATGGGCAACTTCTATGGGATATATGACTATGGTTCATATGCGGGTTTAATAGGAGTATAGACAAAGGCTCTCGCCGGTGAAGGGTTGCCCATAACTAGGTCTCCCCACTCAATAGTTTGAGTTGTTGGGTTTCTAAGGTCAAACCAAGATCATATTAAGCATAAAATGGTGTGAATCACAAAGCAAGTTGCGGAAAAATACTCACTTTAATCGGCTAATAGATGTAGAGAATATAAAAATTTCCAACCTTTGTGTAGTGCTCCAAGCTCTCTTTGTATGAATAGTGAACTCCAAGCTTTGATTCTTGAATTCCAAACTCATGGGAGTAGTTTACCTATCAGCTTGAATGACTCCTTTCACTTGAAAACTTTGCAACAAAACTTCCTTTTGCTCATATGTAATTCACGGCAAAATGAAAAACTTGGAGAGGGAGAGAAGGCTTTCATGCCACTTGTGTGTAGAGAGAAATGAGTGAGTGTTGTTGTAGGACATAGAAATCGACGATGCTGTTATAGGCTCGCGGCCTAGTTGGGAGTACAAAATAGCCCTCGGGGGAAGTAAACCGGAGAAATAATATGGAGTTGCCACCTGGTATGAACAGGGAAAATCTGATTTAAGGCCGCACTCACCCCTCGTAAAGGAAGACCTAAAACCGTTGGGTTCGGAATGGTCTCTTACTTATGTCACTTGTAATGATATAATTTGTGCGATAAAAAAACCGAATCTACTCAACATGATTTCTCAAAGGTAACTTAGATATAGTCCGTATTCATCAAAATAAATCCTATGACTAAGTTCACATGCTTTAAAAATAAGTCATTATAACGACAAGCATATAATATCACACAACGAGCATGTCGACTCATCGAACACAAAGAACAAATAAATAACCACTTAAGCATAAACGTAAACTAAATTCCTAATGCAAAATTAAAGAACTAAATCATGCATAAGAAGTAACATAATCATGCTTAAAAAATAAATGATATACTAGACTAAATCATGCTTTAATAATAAATAACGTACTAGAAACCTAATCATGCTCAAATATATGGTTGGATGAAACGAAATATGTGTGTCTCTCAAGTGGTATGTGACATTGTATCCCGAGTGCAGACCGCGCTACCGTCCATTCAAATTCAGCTACGAAGTTTACGTCCGGGTTTCCATCTGATATACCACAAGAGAGAACACATATTCCGTTCATCCGGAACTCACATCATACACCAATCCACAATACTCATGCGAAATAAAGTAATAAAATAAATAAAAAATAAAGGAGAATAAATAAAAAGGGTGCCCTCAAGTCTAACCTCTTTTGTCGTCTCTCGAAAGAGCGTTACACGGTCGTCGAAAAGATTGATGCTCCGTAACTCTTCCGGTTCACTAATCCAACGTTTTTCCTCGCTGTTTCACTGTTTGGGCTATTATTTTCACTCTGTTTCGCTGCTGTTTTAAGGGTATTTTCTGGTCTCTATTTTGACTGTATTAAGGGGCTGTTTGTGCAGTTTTTAAGGGGTATTGGGCTGCTGTTTTGTGCAGTTTTAAGGATGAAAATTGGGTAGTTTGTGCGGCAATTTTAAGGTGCATTTTATGGGGTTTTGCGAGGCAGTTTGCGGTAATTTTGCTGGGCAGTTTCAGGGGGTTGTGTGCATACAGTTTTGGGGTTATTTCAAAGGGGTTTTCACGGTGAGAATGGGGTCAAAACAGTGCAGAACTTGTAGGGGACAGAGGGGGTGTGCAGTTTGTGATTTTCGATGGTCTGTGGGCTATGTTTATGAAGGGTTCTCTCGACAGTTAAGGGGCTGTATGTGATGGGTATTCTCGATAGTTAAGGGGATATATGTGATGGGTATATGCGGCAGTTAAGGGGCTGTATGTGATAGGTATACGCGGTAGTTAAGAGGCTTGTGTGTGAGGGGGATTTGCGGCAATGGAGTTGGGTTTCGGCGTGAGAGTCTAGGTTATTTTCTTTATATTTCAAAGGTGAATATGCATGAATGAGCTACCTAGGGATTTAATGTGTTGGTCAATGGTTCTTTTTATAGGCAAATGGATGAAGGCTTTCCTAATTTGAGAAGGAGAATGATTTGTACATTAAAGGGAATATCTTTTAATTAGTATGTGATAAGGAAAATATTTTAATTATGGAAGTGATTTGATTTAATTTGATTTCTTCCCCTTTAGTTAGGGATATGATTTGATTTAATTAGGAAAGGGATCCTTGAGATTTCTTTAATTGAGGAAGGGGATTTGACTTGATTTATGCATGTGTTTAATGTGTGTTTTGTTATTTGGGAATGTGTTGGGCATGTGGCTTAGGGTTTTGGGCGTGTGGGCTTGGTCCATTTGGTGGACTTGGTGTGTGGCTTAATGGTGTGTGGGCTTGGTGTGTGTCTTGCAGGGGTTTGGGCTAAGGATATGTTTTGAAACAGAGGTCCAACAAGCGAACCCGAAGCTAATCCAGCGAATTAAATCCAACAATGTGTAAATTCTTGACTCTTTCCTTCCGACGTCCGTTTCCCACGACTTTCACAATTAAAGAGGTAGTGTCTCCATACGATACTCATCATCGGGACTTATATGCAAAAATACAGTGCCTACAGTCGCCCTCACTTTGATGGGACTTGTGCAGTGTGTGACAATGACAATCCTATCAAAGTTTGTGCAATGTATTTTTTACTTACCTGGCTCGCTAGCTGCCGCTTGACTTGCCTGTTGTGTTGAGTTGAGTTGATTTTGTTATGCCATACCCAGCATGCTAAACCTCATACTCGAGGCGTCATGGTTGCGTCTCCATAACCAGAGTGTCACAGTTGTATCTCCATACCCGGAGTGCCGTACCTGGCGTGCTAAACCCCATACTTGAGGCGTCGCGGTTGCGTCTCCATACCCGAAGTGCCGTACCTGGTAAGCTAAACCCCATACCCGAGGTGTTATGATTGCGTCTCCATACCTAGAGTGTCGCAGTAATATCTCCATACCCGGAGTGTTGTACCTAGAAAGCTAAACCCCATACCCGAGGTATCGCTGTTGCGTCTCCATACCTAGAGTGTCGCAGTAATATCTCTATTCCCGAAGTGTTATACCTGGCAAGCTAAACCCCATACCCGAGGTGTCGCGGTTGCGTCTCCATACCTAGAGTGTCACAGTAATATCTCCATACTCGAAGTGCCGTACCTGGCATGCTAAACCCCATACCTGAGGTGTCGTGGTTGCGTCTCCATACCCAGAGTGTCGCAATAGTGTCTCCATACCCGGAGTGTCGTACCTAGCAAAACTGATACTGATGTTGGTGTGTCTCCATACTCGGAGTGCCATACCTGGCAAAACTGATACTGTGTCTCCATACCCGGAGTGCCATACCCGGCAAAACTGATCTGATATTGATGTGTCTCCATACCCGGAGTGCCATACCCAACATGCTACTGATGTTATTGTGGGCCTCATCCCTAGAGTTTCATACCCGGCAAGACTGATTCTGATCTGTGATGTGAGCCTCACCCCCAGAGTGCCATACCCGGCAAGACTGATACTGATGCTATTGTGGGCCTCGTCCCTAGAGTGTCATACCTGGCAAGACTGATACTAATAATGATGTGGGCCTCGCCCCTAGAGTGCCATACCTGGAAAAATTGATACTGATGACGTGGGTCTCAACCCTGGGACTCATCCCCAAAATTAATACTAACACCGTGATGGTTTATACTGTACTGCCTCTCACGAGATAATCCTGATAGCTAAGCATATTTTCATCCTCAATGGATGCTTCGCGTCAAAACCAAAGAACCTTTAAAGTACTTAATATACTCGAATCTGATCATCTCATGAGTGATCTGAACTAGACTCCTAGTGTGTGTGTGCCAAGACTCTTTTGCAGCTTAATCTTTAAATAAGCCAACTCAATGATTTTATCTCAGAGAATTGGATCGGTGGGTCTAACCAATCTAGATGCCTTGATCACACTCTGTGATTACTTCGTTATACTCAACATGATATAGTCTTCTTCTTTTTTTTCTCTTGTCTCTTTCTTTTCATTCTTTTCATTCTTTTTTTTCTTTCTTTCTTTTTTTCTTTTTTTTTTCTTTTTTTCTTTTGACACACCTACCCTTTAAGGTAGCATTTCTCCTCATGGTGGTCCTAATACTCTCCCATGGGTAGCTTCACGCTTATCGGTTATAGACGGTCTATTTTTTCTTTTCTTTTCTTTGTAGAGACTTTTTATTTATTTCCAACCATATCATATATCGTAGCATCAGTAAACCAGGGTCGACATCCAGGCAAACGGTCATTCATTGATCATCTCTTCAACTAGTCATCTCGCCAACTACTCAGGCTTCTACTGTTGAGATCCCGTAATCAAGTGCTCGTGAGTCTAGTGGAGATTAATCCATTCAGAGTATCGGATGAGAGCACGTCTCGCACTTATCATTTCTAAGGCTTCTTCTTGCAGCAAATAATGTCATCACCGAACATATGCCTAACTATCCAAGACTTTTTTTTTTTTGCACTTACTCCATATAATTCTTCATTTCTACTGCTGATAATGTGGCCTTCACCCTCGGGATCCATTCTCGAAACTCATGCTGATATGGGCCTCAATCCTGGGACTCATCCCCGAAACTGACTGATATAGGCCTCAACCCTGGGACTCACCCCCGAAACTAATACCGATTCATTTCTTAAACTGACTGTACTGTTGCTGCTTCTGATTGGCTTGCCTTTGCCACTTTCTTTTTTTTTTCTTGGAAAACCTGTGAATACAAAACAAAAAACAAACACAAAAAAGAATGCAAAATACGTTACTTGTATGAATGCATGCATGGATGAGTTTCCTATCCGTTGGGTCAGGTCTTCTGCTGGTGACTACTTAGCCTTTTCTCCCTAAGGTAAAGTACAGCTTCAATATGTCAACATTAATCGACTCGGTGAACTCTTCCCTTCTAAGTCTGACAGTCTTAGTGCCCCATTCCCCATTACCTTCTGCACTATATAGGGTCCTTCTCAGTTTGGTATGAACTTTCCTCTCGGGTCTGTTATCGACGGCTTCGACTACTTAAGCACTAGATCACCCTTTTCTGATTTTGGTAGGACACACCTTCTTAATGCTCGAGCCAGCCTCTTCTGGTATATCTGCATGTGATGTAAGGACTTCATCCTTTTCTCATCCATCAATGCTAACTGTTCAAACCTATGTGAGGCCCATTCTCATTCAGGCAATTTTGCTTCTACTAATACCCCGCATGGACTATATCTCAATTTCCACTGGTAGTACTGCTTCCATTCCATAGACCAAGGAGTAAGGTGTGGCTCATGTTTCCGTTCTCACAGACGTTCTGTACCCCCACATGGCATACGGTAGCTTATCAGCCCAATCTTTGTAATTCTCAGTCATCTTGGCTAAAATCGTCTTTATCGTCTTATTGGCTGCCTCGACTACCCCATTTGCCTGCGGCCGGTAAAGTGATGACTTGTGATGTCCTATCCCATACTTCTGTAGCATCGCCTTTGTTTCTCCTTGAACTGGACTCCGTTGTCCGTCACTACGTGGTGCGGCATACCATACCGGCAGATGAGATTCCGAGCTATGAACTTCATCATTTGCTTGGCTGTAACATTGCGAAATGATTCAGCTTCCACCTATTTCAAGAAGTAGTCTACTCCCACTACTATGAATCGATGTCCACTCGATGCATTTGGTCGAATTTCTCTGATCATATCTATCCCATATGCCGAGAAAGGCCACGGCTCTGACAGCCTGTGCAACTCTGTATGTGGTAAATGATTCAAATTACCGTGTGCTTGAAAATCATGACAGTGCTTTACCAGATTCACGCAGCCAGCTTCCATGATTGACTAGTAGAAGCCTTGCCTCACAATCTTACGAGACAAATTCAACCCGTTCATGTGCAGTCCACATACACCAACATGCACTTCTTCTATTACATTCTGAGCTTCTTCCTTTTTCAAACACTCCAGCTGAATACCATTTGCTTACTTTTTATACAATTCTCCTTTCACGCTTACATACTGAGAAGCCAACTTCTGAATGGCTATTCTGTCCTTTCTGCTTGCTTCATCTAGGAGTTCCCAATGTTCTAAATACTGCTGGATATTATGATACCAAGATTTTCCATCGTTGACCTCTATTTCTAATATTCTCTCTATCTCATAAACAGGTTTACTTGCTATTGTCAACACCAGTGGTTGCATCACCAATCTCTTTGGATTTTCCCAAGTTACAGCTAATATTGCCACTGCGTCTGCCATCTGATTCTCTTCTCGCAGCAAGTGCTGGAATTTACAGCAGGGATAACCTTTGCCAGATTTTTGAGGTAGAATAAGTAAGGCTTCAATCGTTCTTATTTTAACTCCCATTCTCCTTGCATCTGTCGGATTACCAACATTGAGTCTCCATAAACTTCAACATTCTTAGCTCTCAAAGCTATCAATGTAGTCAACCCAAAGGCACATGCTTCGTACTTGACCATGTTGTTAGTCACTCCGAAAGTTAACCTCTTGGCCATCGGCAGGGTCTCTCCCTTGGGGGTACTATTACGATTCCAATTTCGGCTTATTTACAGTTCACCACTCCATCGAAATACATCTTCCACCCTTGGTCTGCTATAGCTTGGATTTCCTCATCGGGGAACTCAAACTTGTACCGATCCCCTTCAACGGGTTGCAACGCCAGGAACTTTGCCACGGCTCGCCCTTTGATCACCTTAGAAGTAAGGTACTCGATATCAAATTCAGTCAGCAGTACTAACCATCTGCCCAACATTTCGACTAGTGACGGCACTAAATGCAGATACTTCAAAGGATTCTCCTTTGCTACCACTTGGATCTTGTAGGATTGGAAGCAATGGCGTAATTTCCTGGACGCCCATATTACTGTCAAACAGATCTTCTCCACTTCATGATAGCGGGCTTCGTACGGAAGCAGCTTCTTACTAAGGTAATAGACAGCATGCTCTACTCCCGTCTCATCTGCTTGTACCATCATTGCCCCCAACGCTTCGGGTTCAATAGATAAATAAAGTACCAAGGGTCTACCCTGTCTCTGAGGTTTCAAAACATGAGGCTTTACTAAATATTCTCTGATTCTGTCAAATGCTTTCTGACACTGTTCATTCCACTTCACCGGCTGGTCTTTCCTCAACAGTTTGAAGATAGGCTCACACACTGACGTCAACTTGGCAATGAACCGACTGATGCACTAGATTTTCCCAAGGAATGCTCTAACTTCTTTTTCCGTCTTTGGTGCTGGCATCTCAGTAATAGCCTTGATCTTTTCAGGATCCACTTCTATTCCTCCCATTGTATGGCCAAGCAACTTCCCCGATGTTACTCCGAACACATACTTCTTAGGATTCAGTCACAGGTTGTATTTGTCGACTCGTTCAAGAAACTTCTCCAATGCTTCTATATGCCCATCTCTCGTCTCTGATTTGACCATCATATCATCCACATACACCTCAATCTCCTAATGCATTAGGTCATGAAATTAAGTAATGGCCATCTGCTGTTAAGTGGCTCCGGCATTCTTAAACCCAAACGGCATCACCTTGTAGCAATAGGTTCCCCATTCCATGACAAAGGCGGTCTTATGCTTATCTTCTTCAGCCATAAGAACCTGATTGTATCTCGAGAACCCATCCGCGAATGAGTACATAGCAGATAAAGCTGCACTATCAACAAGCACATCTATATGACGCAAGGGGAAGTCATCCTTCGGACAAGCCTTATTAAGGTCTCTGTAATCCACACACATTCTGACCTTGCCATCTTTCTTTGGCACAGGCACAATGTTTGCCAACCACTCAGGGTATTTCATCACTTCTAGGAATCCCACATCTATTTGCTTCTTAATCTCTTCTCTGACCTTCTCGGCCCACTCAGGTCTCATCCTTCGGAGTGTATGCTTCACTGGCTTCATATTCGGATATGTCGGTATCGCATGCTGGGTAATACTTATGTCTACCCCGGGCATGTCCTTGATGAGTGGTAAAACTATCACTATTTCCCACTCATTTAACTTAATATTTTGTATAGTTTCTTGAGTTTTGTGAATATTTTGATGTGTTTTGTGTTATTTTGTAGATAAATAAAGTTTCATGACATTCTGGAGGTGATTTGGAGCAAAACTGTGAAATTTGGTGAAATTTGGCAAAAAGGGTATTTTGGTAATTTTGGACGTCCCGACACAAAGGGTATTTTGGTAATTGTCCCGACACCGAAATAAAATTTCAAGACATTCTGGAGGTGATTTGGAGCAAAACTGTGAAATTTGGCAAAAGGGGTATTTTGGTAATTTTGGACGTCCCGACGCAAAGGGTATTTTGGTAATTTTGGGCGTCTGCCACGTGTCAAAGATTCAACGAGCCGTCTTTGTTAGCCACCACGCCACGTGTCGAAGATTCAGCGATCCAAAAAAATTATAATAAAATAATAAAAATCTAAAAAATAATAAAATAATAAAAAATCTAAAAAATAATAATAAAAAATTAGATTTTTTTTCCTATAAATAGATTTGAATTTTTAGTTTCAAATGTACCTCTT
>SKCR01033851.1:0-42629 GCA_019454045.1 Zanthoxylum bungeanum | reverse complement strand
AAATAATTCCTTTTACCTTAGCATTTTATTTTATTGTAATTTACTTTTCAGCTTTTACTTTACTACAAATACTTTTCAGCATTTTTACTTTATGTCTTTTACTTTTAAGTTTATTAGCCCTAGTTATGTGTCATAACTAAGTTAGATATCTGGGGTTGTGATGAATTCTAATATCACCGGTTTATAAGGGGTTAAATTATAGTTTGTGTAATAAAAAGATTTATTTATTGAGTCTTAATCTTAATGCTTTTTCATTAACTGGCCATTAATAAAATTGAACTGGTAAACTTAAAATGAACTAGACATATGGATTTTAAGTTTAAGACCTTAGATCAATAGCCCACGATCTTCCTTGAGGATAAATAACCCTTTAATAGATTTCCTTACAGGATAGGAATATACCTGTCGGGCGGGGGTGGTAGCCTTAATTGGAACTTAATCTTAATGAATTCAGGTAGGTAAATTGGTTGACATAGACATATGGTTCAATTGGGTTATACTGGATATTTGTAGTTGACCATCGGAAGAGGCTTTTACATAATTTAGTGTTCCAGGTTAATAAATCAATATTTCACCCAACTATAAGATAACCACTTCATCTTTAAATAATATTGGAAAGATTCACAACCCTAGATAGTTTTTAATATTGAATTTTCTTAAACCTACTTTCGAACAATTTTATTTACTTGTTTTTTTTTAAATTTAGAATCATCACCTTTTCAAATCAATCAAACAACCTGTTAGATACTAGTAATTATTTGACCTCATAAAATTATTAACTTAGGTATTAAGTCCTCGTGGGATCGATACTTTTTATACTACTTGAACGATACGTGCGCTTGCGTTATACACGTGTGTAAGCACCGGGTAAAAATACCCACCTCATTATGCAACTTCAGTCAGTTTAGAATGACGGAAAGATGACACGTGCACATGTAGAAGGGATTTGATTTTGTGTTGAGCAAGGAAGGAAAGTCAAAGATTGAGGGGGGATAAATTTGGTTTAGATTAGGAATACAATATCTTTAATTTGTTATTATTGATTTTAATTAGGCATGACATCTTTTTAATTTAGTATGTGATTTGTTTAGTTAGGAAGTTAATATATTTGATTTGTCTTAATTAGGTACGATTATATTATGTTTTATTTAATTGGTAAATGGTTAAATATTTTATTTAATTCAAATACATTATTAATATTTACCTTAATATTTAATTTAATTTCCCATGTGTTTTAAATGTGTTTTATTAATTGGGATGTGTTTTATGGGCTTTTGGGGGCTAATTGGGCTGGGGTGCGAGGCTAGCAGCAAAACAGAAACACCGACGCCGTTCGAACGGGCCCATTCGAACGCTACACGAACGTCGCAATCTGCCTAACGTTCGAAACGAAGTAACGAACGCAACACTACGAAGATATTGAACTTGCGAAATGAATCGATGACGTACTTATTTGAATTTCCCCTTCCGACCTCCGTTCCCGCAATATCCTTAGCTAAAAAGGTAGTGCCTCCAACTGAGACTCATCATCGGGTTCACATGCGAAATGCAATGCCTATAAATAGTCATTAATTCTCCAAGAATTATTATTGCAATTTAATACTTCTAAAATCTAAGTATAGATTTATGAAAAAAATCTTCAATTCTTTATCATACTTTAAGGACCATAGGGACCTCGCCCTTGAACTGATGATGTAGTGGGTACCTCGACCCTGGGCACCTCGACCCGGAGCTACAACGACAATGGGGGCCTCGCCCTCAAGCGATATGGGCCTCGCCCCCAAGCCGACATGATATGGGCCTCGCCCCAAGCTGATATGGGCCTCGCCCCTTGGGACTCATCCAAAAAACTGAAATTGCGCTGACGCTGCTTGGCTCATTTCTTCCGCTTTCTCCTTTCTTCGAACCTGCGAACACAAAACAAAAACAAACCCGAAGAGAATGCAATGTTACGTGTATGCATGAATGATTTTTTTATTCCGTTGGGTTATGTCTCTGCTAATTCACGTGGTGACTGCTCGGTTTCTCTCCCTCAGGAAAGTATTGCTTCAATCTGTCTACGTTGATCGGCTCGGTGAACTCGTTTCCTTCCAAGTCTAATAACCTCATGCCCCATTTCCCATTACCTTCTGCACTATGTAAGGTCCTTCCCAGTTTGGCCTGAATTTTCCTCTCGGATCTGTCGTCGACGGCCTCGATTGCTTAAGTACCAAATCACCCTTTCTGATCTTGGTGGGACGTACTTTCTTGTTGAATGCTCGGGCTAGTCTCTTTTGATACAACTGCATGTGATACAAAGACTTCGTTCTCTTCTCATCCAAAAGTGCTAACTGATCAAACCTCTGTGCGGCCCAAATCCTGTTCCGGTAATTCTGCCTCTGTTAATACCCTCATAGACTGTATTTCCACTTCTACCGGCAATACTGCTTCCATTCCATAGACCAAAAGAGTAAGGTGTGGCCCTTTTGCTGTTCTTACTGATGTTCCGTACCCCCACAAAGCATACGATAATTTCTCGGCCCAATCTCTGCAATTTTCTATCATCTTGGCTAAAATTGTCTTTATAGTCTTGTTGGCTGCCTCAACTGCCCCATTTGCATGCGGCCTGTACGGTGATGACTTGTGGTGGCCTATCTCATACTTTGTAACATTACCTTCGTCTCTTCTTGAAACTGAACTCTGTTGTCTGTCACTACATGATGCGGCATACCATACCGACAAATGAGTTCCGAGCTATAAACTTTGCCATCTGTTTTGCTGTAATGTTGTAACATTACGGAATGATTCGGCTTCCACCCACTTCGAGAAGTAATCAACTGCCACTACTATGAAGCGATGCCCATTGATGCATTCGGTCGAATTTCCCCAATCATATCAATCCCCCATGCTGAGAAAGGCCACGGCTCTGACAACCTGTCCAATTCTGTTGTGCGGTAAGTGATTCAAATTACCATGTGCTTGATAGTCATGACAGTGCTTTACCATCTTCGCGCAGTCTGTTTCCATGGTTGACAAATAAAAACCTTGTCTCACTATCTTTCGGGACAGATTCAACCCGTTCATGTGCGGACCACATACCCGGCGTGTATTTCTTCCATTACATGCTGAGCTTCTTCCTTTCTCAAACACTTCAACTGAATACCGTTTGCTTGCCTCTATACAGTTCCCCTTTCAAAGTCACATACTGGGAAGCTAACTTCTGGATGGCTATTCTGTCTTTTCTGCCTGCCCCTTCCTGGAGTTCACCATGTTCCAGATACCTCTGAATGTCATAATACCAAGGTTTACCGTCGTCGACCTCAACTTCCAGAATTCTTTCTATCTCATAAACAGGTTTGTTTGCTGTTATCAGTATCAACGGTCTCATTACTAACTTTTCTAGATTTTCCCAAGTTGCTGCAAGTGTATCCAATACGTCTGCCATCTGATTCTCTTCTCTCGGTAAGTGCTGAAACTTACACTCGGGGATAACCTGTGCCAACTTTCTGAGGTAAAAAAGGTAAGGTTTCAACCGTTCTTCTTTCAATTCCCATTCTCATCGCATCTGCTGGACTACCAACATAGAATCTCCATAGCCTTCCACACTCCCGGCCTTTAAGGCTATCAATGCTGTCAAACAAAAAACCACATGCTTCATACTCGGCCATGTTATTAGTCACTCTGAATGTCAACCTCTTGGCCAAAGGCAAAGTCTCTCCTTCGGGGGTCGCTATCACGATCCCAATTCCAGCTCCCTTGTAATTCATTGCTCCGTCAAAATACATCTTCCATCTCTGAACTGTTATTGCTTAGATCTCTTCATCTGGAAATTCAAACTTATACTGATCCCCCTCAACAGGTTGCAATGCCAGCAAACTCTGCTATGCTCCCCTTTGATCACTTTGGAGGTGAGATACTCAATGTCAAACTCTGTCAGCAATACCAACCATCTGCCCAATTTCCCACTAGTGAAGGCACATAATGAAGATATCCCAGAGGATTTTCCTTTGCCACTACCTGGATCTTGTAAGACTGGAATAATGCCACAACTTTCTGGAAGCCCATACCACTGCAAGACAGATCTTCTCAACTTCCTGATATCGAGCCTCATACGGGAGCATCTTCTTACTCAGATAGTAAACGGCATGTTCTACCCCTGTCTCATCTGCATGTACCATCATTGCCCCCAGTGCTTCTGATTCTATAGCCAAATACAATACCAATGGTCTGCCCGGGTCTCGGAGGTTTCAATACAGGAGGCTTTACCAAGTACTCTCTGATTGTCGAAGGCTGTCTGACACTGTCATTCCCATCTCACTGGCTGATCTTTTCTCAACAGTTTGAAGATAGGTTCACATATTGACGTTAACTGGCGATAAACTGACTGATGTACTGAATTTTTCCCAAGAATGCTCTGACTTCTTTTTCTGTCTTTGGTGCAGGCATTTCTGTGATTGCCTTGATCTTTTCGGAATCTACCTCTATTCGGCCTATTCCCACTGTATGACCAAGCAATTTCCCTGATGTCACCCCAAACACACATTTCTTAGGGTTTAGCCGTAGGTTGTATTGTCAAACTCTCTGAAGAAACCTTTCCAGTGCTTCAATATGCCCAACCCTTGTCTCTGATTTCACCATCATGTCATTTACATACACCTCAATCTCTTTGTGCATCAAGTCATGGAAAAGTGTAGTGGCCACTCTGCTGATAAGTAGCTCCCGCATTCTTAAGCCCAAACGGCATGACCTTGTAACAATAAGTACCCCACTTGGTAACAAATGCAGTCTTGTGTTTATCTTCCTCAGCCATGAGAACCTGATTGTAACCTGAAAACCCATCTGCAAATGAATACATAGCGGATAAAAGTCGCGCTATCAACCAGAACATATATGCGGCAAAGGAAAATCATCTTTCGGACAAGCTTTGTTGAGATCTCTGTAGTCTACACACATTCTGACCTTCCTATCTTCTTTGGCACCGGCACTATATTAGCCAAACACTCTGGATATTTTACTACTTCCAGGAACCCCACATCTATCTGTTTCTTAACTTCCTCTCTGACTTTCTCAGCCCATTTGGTCTCATCCGTCGGAGTTTCTGTTTTACTGGCCTCATATTCGAATAAGTTGGTATTGTGTGATGGGCAATGTTTCTGTCTACCCCAGGCATGTCCTCATAGGACCAAGCAAATACTTTGGCATATCTGCCCCACACTTCTTCTAGTTTCTCCCTCTCTTCAGAGGTAACTTCACTTGCAATCAGAATTTCCTTGGGGTTCTCAGCGTACCCAAGTTAAATGCAGTAGTTCTGGCCGAACTGATATCAAATATGCTTGATTCGTGCAGAGTAATGGAAATGACTCAGGCAAGTAAGCAAAAGAAATGTCTTTATTATTGGATAATGCGGAAGTACATTCAAACAAATCAGGAAGGTAAATGTCTTCATCATCTATAGACACTTTCCTCTGCAATCAGGTCTTCTCAGGCTTTTCGTCCTCTCACAGAGTCAGGCTCTCCAACTTCATCAATTCTTCCTCCTAATTCTCTGCTTCCACAGCTTCTTTAGTCAGCGGTTCTCACCCAACAAATCCTGGAAGATCTCAAATCCAGGCACCACAATCCCATTAACTTCCACAGGTTCAGGCTCCCTTGATATCCCGAAGCTTTCACAAAACATTCCATCATTTCAGGCCCCTTTTCTTGACCTTCGGCTTTTTCTTCATCAGATCTGTACCCCAAAACCTTTCCGAGTGGTCGTCCTCTGAAATCTGGCAATTTTGAACCTTCCCCAGCTCAAACTTCATTTTCTCCATAATCCTAGCCACCCTAGGATCCACACACTCCTCAAAAGTAGCTGACACCTGAAACCTCGTGAAAGGTTGTATCTCCAAGGCAGCCACGGCATTATCTAACTCAGCCCAGATGGTAACAACTTCTCCCTCATACGGAGGGAACTTGATCATCTGATGCAAAAGTGGAAGGAACGCCCCCAAGTTTGTGAAACCAAGGCCTTCCCAACAATAAGGCAATAAGTGAGCCGGGATGTCCAGTACTGTTAACTCAACCTCATCTTCAATCGGTCCTACCTTGACCATAGCCACAAAGGTACCCTCAACTCCCATTTTACTGTCATCATAAGCCTTAATAGTCATACTGGAGGGGTCTAAGTCTGTTGCTATCATACCCAATCTCGCCAGAATTTTCAGCGGCCACACATTGATGGACGAACCGTCATCCACCATTACACATGAAGTTCTCTTGCCCCTCACCTCAGGCCCTGATAAATAGAGGCCTGTTATGATTTCTCCCCTCCGCCGGGAGTTCATCCTCAGAAAAAGATATATGCAAAGCTTCTTTCTGAACCGACCCAACAAACATTGTAGGGTTGGCGTCTTCCGGTACCAAATCTTGCTCAAGGCCTCAACCATAGCCTGCCTATGCTCCGAGATGCACATACCAGTTCCCAGATACTCACTTGTGCTCTAGTCCTCCTTAATTGCCTCAGCATTATATCCCCCTCAGTATTTTCTGCAGTCTCAACCACTTCTCTACCATGTCAAATTCCTTACCCTTTCCGCCATATCATTGTAAAAACGACCACTGCGCGTCATTCCCCTTACTTCTTCCTCATCACTGCTAGAGAAATCAAGCCAAAGTTTTTCCCTGCTCAAACTCATCTTCACTAGTACTATCCCAGATTCCCAGGCAAAAGGCTTGAGGGTGAAAGGATTTGGACAAGGTCTTCTGGGAGGCCAGAATTGATCATATAGGCTGGTGGTGGTACGGCACGGTAGTTGGGTAAGGGTTTCTGTGTGTGTCAGGCTGTTCTGTTTCTGGGTCAGGTATTTTCTTGGAGTCTATCAGGTCTTGGATTTCATGGCGGAGTCGGGCGCAGTTGTCGTGTCATGGCCTTTTTGTTGGTGAAAGTGACAGTAAAGGCTTAGGTTATAATGTGATGGTAGGGGATTGGGTAATGGTTTGGCTTCCAAGGGTTTTAAGAGCCTTGCCTCTTCAATTTCTCTAGCACCTTGGACAGGGGCCTTCCCAAGTTAGAAAACTGCCTGTTCCGGATAGCGGCAATCTCAGCAGAAACGGGCTTTGCTCCCGATGTTCCCCCAATGGGCCTCCTGTTCAGACCATAGAATTTTCTGTTTTCCGTCTCTTCGTCTTCAATGTCCATGACAGTCTCCTTCAACTGCCGAAAGTCTGTAATCATGGAGGTCATCCTCCTCAACTTGCTGTAAATGGAGGGCCCGGTGCCCTTGATAATCATTTTAATCTGGTCCTTCTCCGAGGGCCTAGTCTGCATTCAATAACTGACCTCTCCACCGGTCCACATACTCCTTAAAAACTTTCCTCCGCTTTCTGTTTAACATTCTCCAGATCACGGAGTGACAGATCGATCTCTAGGTCAGTGACATACTGCTTCAGGAAAGCATCGGCCAACTCCCTCCAATCTTCCTTCACTTCTTCTCCAAACTGTGGTACCATACCACGGGAGCTCCTTCAAGCGACATTCCAAAATTTTTTGCACTTGGCGGAGATAAGCCAACTGAACTCATGACTGATACAAACTGTCGGAGATGCACCCTTGGATCCCCATTCCCGTTAAACTTAGCCATATCAGGCATCTTGAACTGGCCGGCAACTGTTCCTCGAAAGTTAGTGTGCTATAATCCAGCAAATCCTCATTCTTACCCCTCATCTTGCGGGTAACCGACTCAACCTGATCCCGAAATTTCTGTAACTCTGCCTGAGACTCAGATACTCTGCCTGCTGCATACTCTGCCATATCATCATCAAAAGTGGGGATATCATCCCCCAACCCATTCAGAGGCTCCTCACGCCTCACATTCTCAGAAATTCCCCCAGCACGGGGCACAGCCATACCAGCCACAGCAGTAGTCAAAGCTTGCAACTGTTCAGTGACCTTGGCGAGACTGTTCTCTAACTGATCCATTCGGGATACCTCATTACCAGATTCACTCATGACTGTTACTGTTCTTTAATGAGCCTTGTCCCTTCTCTAACCCAAACGGTATCTATGATGTCTTTTGAGACATAGAGGGTGTTAACATGATATATGTATGCATGAGGTGCATGAGATGCAGGTAACATATATAACATACTAAATTAAAATTAAAATTTTCAAAAAAATCGGACTGTTATCATTTTAGAAGCTTTCGGGCTAATTGTTATAGGAGTGAACTCATCCCAGTTTAAATGGCCCAACGAGTTCACATCTCATGACAAAGAGCCCGACTAAATCCAAATGGTAACATTCCGAACACAAGCACAAAGTGGCCTATCAACACTTAGAAGCCTTTGGCCCAACCGTCATAAAATACGTTCTTGTCCAGTTTAAATGGCCCAACAAGCCCATATCTCATGACAAATGGTCCAAATGGATCCAAACGACGATGTTCTCACACACAAGCATAAAAGATAATGCAAACATAAAGTAATAATTTCTACGGAATGACCCATCAACATTTCAGAAGCTTTGGGCCAATGGTCATAAGGTACGAACTCGCCCCAGTTAAATGGCCCAGCAAGTCCGCATTTCTGACAATGGTCCAACTGCATCCAAATGAGGATGGTCCACTAGCACATACTCAAGGAAATAATTGTTACTTTAACCATGCAAACCCGGTCTATGGGTGGGTTCGCATGAGTATAGACAAAGGCTCTCGTCGGCGAAGGATGGTCCACAACTAGGTCTCCCCAATCAAGGGTTCGAGCAACCAAGTGAGCGCACCCCTTTTTATACACTAAGGTACGTGCCAATGAGCTATGGTGTGTGACGGACTGTCAAATGGATTTTCCGTTGTAGATTCCCCAGAGGGAAGGTGGAGCGAGGCTCACTTAAATAACCAAGCCTCTTAGGCTCTTATCGCTTGGTGTCAGGAATAAACAACGAGTCCTCCAAATTAGTCCATCGCAATAGGCTACGAGTAGATGGCCATATAGGTGCCTTCACAGCTTTTCCTTCTAGAAAGGTAGTGAATGAAGGAAGACACCAAACCATTACCTAGCCTTAAAATGCCTTTGATTAAACCCTCATTTTATCCACTATAGACACGGTCAATTAAAATATAAATCCAATCATTACAAGACAATATTCGGGGCCGATTCTCTATCCCCAGTGGAGTCGCTAGACTGTGGGACATAGGAACTGGACGACGCATGTTGTCCTGGGCTCACGGCCTGGTCGGGAGTAGGAGTAGCCACGGGGGACTAAATCAGGGAATAATGGAGTCGCCACCCGGTGTGAACCGGGAAAATGAGATTTAAGGCCGCACTCACCCCTCGTAAGGGAAGACCTCAAACCGTTGGGTTCGGAATGGTCTCTTACTTATGCCACTTGTAATGAAAGGATTTATGTAATAATTTAATCAGGCTTAAGTAACACTTATTTCCAAAAGTATCATGCTTCTAAATTCACATGTACAAAATAAAACTTACACCTAAATTTACATATATTTCACATCTAAGATTGCATGCTTGAAAGTACATCAAAGTAACGACGAACATACAACTTCATTGGCATATTATTTCAAGAAAACACAAGCACCCATACTAACCACACAAGCACACATGTGAGCACCTTCCCAAGTGGTACGTGGAATTGTATCCCAAGTACAGACCGTACTACCGTCCATTCGGAATCGGCTACGGAATTTATGTCTGGGTTTCCATCCGATATACCACAAGAAATAATACTCAAATGTTATCATGACATAGGTATATAAAATGTTATGTTAAACACATTGTACTAATATATGTGGGGAATAACAGATGAATGACACCAACACAATCTTGCGTAATATAGAGGGGCAATCAGGTTCATCATACGTAGGGATAGCTACTAGGAAAACTATGCATGAAATCTGATGAAAATGGACTCAGTTCAGTGGGTGCGCGTTTGCGTAGCGTTCGAAAAGCGTTTGAACGGTAAATAGAAGGTTCGCGTTCGTATAGCGTTCGAGAACGCATTCGAACGGAACCATACCTAATGCATGATAAGACTAAGAAAGTGCGTGCGCGTTCGCGTAGCGTTCGAGAACGTGTTAGAACGGTAAACAGAAGGTTCTCATTCGTATAGCGTTCGAGAACGCGTTCGAACGGAACAAGACCTGATGCGTGATAAGACTAAGAAAGTGCGTGCGCGTTCACGTAGCGTTCAAGAACGAGTTCAAACGGTAAACAGAAGGTTCACGTTCGTGTAGCGTTCGAGAACGCGTTCGAATGGAATCAGGCCTGATGCATGCACAACACAAAGAATGAAGACAATAATGTCAAGCTCAGTATGTCCGATTGAACATATCTTGCATTCAACCGAAGACACATACCGGTGCGACAAAGCATCGTGGTAAAGGGCTTTAACCCCTCCCCATAGGGGATCTTTCATTGCACTTACTAAGCCCATGCGCTCGATTGAATCATGCATACAAAGAATTAAAAACAATAATATCAAACTTAGTATGCCCGATTGAATGTATCTTGCATTCAACCGAACACACTTCAACCGGCACGGCAAAGCATCGTGGTAAAGGGCTTTAACCCCTCCCCATAGGGGATCTTTCATTGCACTTACTAAGCCCATGCGCTCGATTGAATCATGCATAAATAAGCAACATGCAAAATTCAAGTGACGAAAAATAAATAAACCAAAGCAACACAAAATAAAATAGGGTGCCGTTTACTCAAGCGGTACGTGGAGTTGTATCCCGAGTACAGATCATACTACCGTCCATTCGGAATCGGCTATGAAATTTATGTTCGGGTTCCATCCGATATACCGCGAGAGTTGACACATCTCTCATTTTATTCCAAAGCCACAACATACAACATCTCATAATTCATGCATATTTATCTACTCAAGGGCCACAACATGCATTTCAACATGACAATCATGCAAGCAATACTCAATAAATAATACAAATAAAATGGAAAACGAGTGTGGAAAATACCCTCAGGTCTAACCTTTTTGCCAACTTTCAGGCTTGCGTTTCACGGACGTCGGAAGGGTACAGCTCCTCAACTTCTCCGGTTCACTGGTTTAGTGTTCTAGCTCACTGTTTTGTTGTTTTGCTTGCTGTTCGGTCTCCGTTCTGCTGCTGTTTGGTCTCTGCTTTGCTACTCACTGTTCAGGTCACTTGTTTTGACGTTTCAACAGACTGTTCCGATTTTTTTTTTGTGGGTTTTTGGTGTATTCTTGTGTGATTATTTTAAGGATTATGAATGCAGTTTTTTATGTTACTGTTTTGAGGATTTTATGGACTGTTTTAAGAGGATTTGGATGCTGTTTTGGGGGTGTATTTTCGGTGGATGTGTGGGGAGTTTATGGAGGTGGTTTTCAGTGATGGTTAGGGGCTGTTCGGGATGTATTTTGGTCAAGACAACGAGGGTTCTTTGGTTTGTGATCTTCGGTTATTGAGAGTGAGGGAGAGTTGTGTCAATAAGCTTGGGTGTTTCTTGTGTGAATGAACTAGGAGAAGCTTTTTCTTGTATCAATGAGCTAGAGGAGTGCATGTCTTGGTTAAGGGTTGTTTATATAGAGAATGGCTAGGGCTTCACCTTGTCTCACAAGGAAGGGATTTGATTTTGTGTTGAGCAAGGAAAGTCAAAGATTGAGGGGGGACAAATTTGGTTTAGATTAGGAATACAATATCTTTAATTTGTTATTATTGATTTTAATTAGGCATGACATCTTTTTAATTTAGTATGTGATTTGTTTAGTTAGGAAGTTAATATATTTGATTTGTCTTAATTAGGTACGATTATATTATGTTTTATTAATTGGTAAATGGTTTAAATATTTTATTTAATTCAAATACATTTTAATATTACCTTAATATTTAATTTAATTTCCCATGTGTTTTAAATGTGTTTTATTAATTGGGATGTGTTTTATGGGCTTTTGGGGGCTAATTGGGCTGGGGTGCGAGGCTAGCAGCAAAACCAAAAACACCGACGCCGTTCGAACGCCCATTCGAACGCTACACGAACGTCCGCAATCTTCCTGACGTTCGAACGAAGTAACGAACGCAGCACTAACGAGACAGTGAACTTGCGAAATGAATCTGATGACGTACTTATTCTGAATTTCCCCTTCCGACCTCCGTTTCCCGCAATATCCTAGCTAAAAAGGTAGTGCCTCAACTGAGACTCATCATCGGGTTTCACATGCGAAAATGCAATGCCTACAAATAGTCATTAATTCTCCAAGATTATTTATTGCAATTTAATACTTCTAAAATCTAAGTATAGATTTATGAAAAAATCCTTTAATTTCTTTATCATACTTTAAGGATCTAATCCTTAGTTCTGATTAAGAAATTAAGTAGTCTAATGCGACAAGCTTAATGGATTAAGCGCTAAAGTTATCATTACATAAATCTTCCAAAGATTATGCTCTACTATTTGCTTAACTCCGGGCTTACGCCTAATATGTTATTTTATCAAATAAAGTAACTTATTAGTTTCCAGGACCATCCTGAAATTATTCCCAATTTTGAAAATTAAACCATTTAAATACATTTTCCCTAGGATTATGTTTTAAATGTCAATCTTTCAATTTACATCTTGATTCTAATAGTCCAACTATTTAATCAACGATTTCAGGTACTTTAAATATAATGATTATTATAGTCCAACTATATTAATCAACTATACTTTTAATTTGTTTGAATACAGTCCAACTATTAATTAAAACAACGTTTTAAATATTAGTCCAACTAACATTTAATAATTTGACGAATGATGTTTGTGATTGAGCGCGTATGGCAAGTAATTAAACGAATATTGCAAATTCAAATCTTGCCTCCCACTATTTTTCAGCGAGCCTCTAACCCTCTGTCGAATACTCGGGAAACCTTGTTTCCTAGCAGGCTAGGATCCCGTTAAATATCACACAATCTTGACTTTGGCCAACAAATTGTATGATAATTAACTATGTAGATCTCTAAGATCAATTGGATCCGATCCAATTCCTAGATCCAGTAGGGGGACATCCAAGTCCGAAACATATATCTTATATATGCCAATATATCCAATATATTACCTAACCTTTTTCCTTTGAATCAACTAAGCCTTGGCTTTGGCACAACAAACTTATTGATCCCAGTTAAGTGGAACCCATTGACCATGGAAAGCTTCGTAATCAATGTCGATGGACAAGAAGTGGTCTTGACTTTGGCCAACAAACCACAACTTGGACAAGACACTAATATGGAACAAAGCTCTCGTGATTCAAACACATCCTCGACGGACAAAAGCATTGACTTTGGCCAACAAGCCAATGCCAGTCTCGGATCTTGAGTAAGAATCACTTAATGGAAGGAAAAATGCTTAATATTTTGTGAGGGTTTTTCGCGTGCAAATTGGCAACCAATTTATTATCTTTGTTAAGGTCTCATCATCATACACCCTTAAACATGCATTCTAAACACATAATAAAGCGCGTATAAATAAATAATAATGATATACGGATGGATACTTTACACATTGATCCTAGATCAAATCTCTCCATTTCTCTCTCCCGCTAGCACATGTATTACTTCTACCCGCTACATTATACTTCTAAAGAAACCTTATTTACATTGACGGGAATAGGTGAGAAGAGAATACAAAGAATAAGGAGGTAATAAGGCTAGACACGCAGGTCCAATTAATAAATTCCAAATATATTACAACAATTTCTAAAATTGCCCCACCCATCTAATATCCATCCGATATACATTATTCATGCATCGCAACCATGTATTCACACAAGCATGCTATCAATAAATCTAATCAAATTAATTAATCTGATAATTAATGACCATCCAATGTTCAAACAACGATTTGATTTTGTGCGAGTCAAACTCGTTTTGCGAATAAGTACTTAAAGTACGAATTCTTGAATTAAATTAAACTACATAATTAAATCCAATTCAATTTGTATTTAATACTAATTCGTTATTTAATTCCAAATTAAATACTACACTTTATTAATAAACCTTTACAACTTAAATTCCAAATTTAATCATTACGGGTCTCAAAGCCCGATTAACGTCCAACGTCAATTTAATTAAAGTCCAATGGGCTTTTAATTAATTTCTTAAGGCGTGGACTTTTGGTCAACTCGGGTCAAACCGATAACCAAAGTCCAATCAAGGAGCAACCCTATAAGCCTAGAAATCAATTTAGGCCCAATTAAACTTTAAAGGTCCATTAGTCGCATTTGGGCTTTATGGAAGCGGTTTTGGGCCCAATTGGATCCAACAAATTTAGCCTAAACCTAACTTGGTACAACCAAGCCCAATTAGCCCATTTACAACATTACAAGCCCAATTTAACAAAATAGGCCCAAATAATTAAATTACCAAATTCCAAATTCTCAATTTAATTACACAAAGTGTATAACATAATTAGTCACCCAAATTAACATTTCCAAAACATCAATTTACATAACTAATCATGTTTTTTAACAACAAAACATGGCCAACACATTTTATCAAAAAATCAAACCCAAATACACATGCTATAGTCTCGGCATGGAGGGATTTTTCAAATCAATTCCGAATTCAATCCAATCAAATTCTAAATCAATATTTCCCGAATGATTTTAAGTCATCCAATGAATCAAAAATCAAAATTCCAACACATCAAATTAGGGTACCATTCTCGGCCAAGCTAAGAATTTTAGGGAAATTTGTTCCAAATAATTTTTCATCAAATTGATCTAATCAATCCTCAATTAAACATGTTTCAAGCATACTCAAACATCCAATTTAATTAAATCATGCTCAAACACATTTTGCCCAATTTTAACCCTAAAATATTTTCATGCTCAACCTTGCTCATAAATACCATTGTTGGAATTTTCTAAGCATCCCAAGATCATTTAACAAGCATGAAACAAGTGTGAATACAACGAGGGAGTTGCGGAATACTCACATCGATCGGTTGAGCGACGCGGTGGAAAACAAAAAAAATCTTTTTCTGCTCCTCCAAGGCTCGGCAGTGACTGGTTTTGCAGTCCTCATTTTCGGCCATGTGAGGTCCTCCAAGCAAGCTCCAAGCTTGTGTTGAAATTCCATGCTCATGGGTGGACTTCCCTATCACCTTCGAATGACTTCGTAGTGTGCTAGCACTCTTGATTTTTCCACAAAATCATGACTTTTTGCTTCCTTTCACTGCTCGGTTTTGCCCAGAAAACAGAACAAGAAATGCCCAAATGGGCGTGTGAGAGAGAAGAAAGAAATGGCTCCAAACCGTAAAAGAAAGAGAGAGAGATGGAAGTGTTTTTGGTAATTCAATTTTGTGTATCTAATACACAATTTTCTATTTTCAAAAAATCAAATAAATTGATTTACCAAATACAAAAGTCAAGCCAATAAATGCTTGCCAACTACCACCATCAATCCACATCAATCAATCAATCAATGTGACAAGTTGTCACATCACTCAAAGTGACTAATGATTTGACGCTTGATGCGACTAGCGATTTGACGCTTGATTTGACTTGCGTGCCGCACTAGAATTTGAAATGCGAATGCGCTCGCAAACAATCCCAGGCTCGGGTTCGCTAATTCCAAATTAATGAATTTTCCGTTGCGACGTAATTAAATGATTTTGCCTAGCGAAATCACTATTCACATCGCTAACGAATTAATTCTAAATTAACTCGTTCGCCCGAATTAAAATCTAATTTTAATTCCGCATCGAAATCCAATTTCTTATATATATCAAATATATTATTTTATCGATTAATTCCAAATTAATTGTTATCTCTCTTTAATTGATATTTTATTCCAGATAAAATATCTCCTCAATTAATCACAGATTAAATTTCTCTCTCATATAATTAATCCCAGATTAATAAAAGTGCGAGTCATACGTCATCGGTGAATCTTCGGGAAGCGACCCATGAGATCCCCGGATATGTTGGCAGTAAATTCGGTCGTCGGACTATCCGAACACGTAAGTACCTAGTACTACGTTTATACCGATTCACAAGACAAGGTTGGCTTCTAGCAAAGCGCCATGCCTACCCAATTCTCCAGAAATATCCTTACAGGAATATAAGGATCTATATCAGGCATAGTATACGTAGTATTGCGTATTTCGATCCAGTATCGGATGTCACGTGCTAGGCCTGGGGCTGGAATTGTGTCTGCCCCGTACGAAGCACATGTCGGATTTCTGGTAACTAGTCTCTATAATCGGATATACATGACCTTGTCATAATATACCGATAGCTGCAGCATATAAGAGAACCAATTTCGTATCCTACGTGACCATCATCTCCATATGACTGACGTGATACTTCTGTCTTGACATCACACCCAACACACTACGATTCTCGATATACCCAGAAGAGGCGTACACAGAAACCGGTTAAAGCCTTGGACGACCAAAACTAAAGTATATTGATTGTCACAAGTATTAGCGGTGCAAGTCTCAGGTTAAGACCAAATACACCTACCCTGATTTCGGACTTCCATAAACACATAGTCATACTACCAATGGAATTCTGAGGGGGTCTATCCAGAGCGAAGCTGTTTCCCGTACCATCGGTAAAACACAACCTCCTATTACACTTGCATGAGTATCCTATACCCAAATATATGAGAACTATGTCATTGTGCCCTCACAACGTGCACAAGTGTAATACTAGTCTTTTACGTATTTATCGATGTCCAATCTCGATAATACTCTGACTAGGGATATTTAATGATTTATCCTTCGTGGACTGATACTGTCTCATATCATTCTCAATCTAGGAACAAATCATAAGGACCTCCTATCATTTATATATCTTGGTGATCTAATCACAAATGATAAAAGAGCAATCTCATTTGTCACATAGTTAATTTGTACAACAACACCATGATCTGTACAAATAGTGACGTTATGGGTCATAATTGTCCAACATATAGTAATCATTATATTAAATAGTACCTGAAATCGTTGATTCGATAGTTGGACTATTGGAATCAAGATAAATGAAAGATTAGTGTTTAAAACATAATCTTGGGTGAAAATGTTTTCAAACGGCTTTAATTTTCAGATTGGGAATAAAATCTCAGGATAGTCCTGGGAACCGAGAAGTTATTTTATTTGATAGAATGACGTCTCGAGACTAAGCCCGCAGTTGAGCAAATAGTAGAACATGATATTTGGAATATTCATGTAATGGTAACTTTAGTGCTTAATCTGTTATGCTTGCCGCAAAGACTCCTTAATTTCTTATTCAGAACTAAGGATTAGATCCTTATAGTATGATAATGAAATTGAAGGATCTTCATAGATCTATCCTTAGATCTTAGAAGTACAAATTGCAATAGAAAACTCTTGGAGAGTTAATGGCTATACTCAAGGAGACAAAGCCAGAGTTTGCAATAGGGCAAGAAGCGCAAGGCGCATCTTACTTCAACATCCCAGAAGGCCAAGGCTTGGCCAAAGGCTTCTAGGGTGTGGAAAAATGTGCAAAGGCAAAGTCATTATAATCTTCTGGGAAGACAAATGACATATCCCAAAATGTCTGCCTAAACTGTGGCAAACGGGGTCATTGGAAGCATGATTGTCGTATGGACAAGGCAGACATGAAGGAAGTGAAGAGGGGCAAGGCTTCGGCTTCAAGTATGTTTGTCATAAACATGTTCGCTATTAGTTTCAAAATTGGATTTTGATACTAAGTATCGTACATAAATATGTAATGATGTGCAGAATCTGCTGATTAGCAGGATACTGACTTCAGTTGAGATTTACCTACGAGTCAGAAATGGGACGAGAGTCGTTGTTTTAACCGTAGATACCTAAGTTTAGGAACTACCCTTCGGGTATGTACTTAAATTAGGTAACTGTTACAATGTAACTAGTTTGACTAGAAACATTATCTCTATATCAGGGTTTAACCCGTTACGGGTATACCTTTATATTCTAGAACACTAAAGTGTTTTATTTTATAAAGATGATATTGGGATAAACGCATTAGATGTGAATAACAGTATTTATATTTTGAATATAAATAAATCTCAAACATATGACATGACAAACAAATAGCTCAAACTGAATTAATCAGATGAGACTTATTTGTGGCATTGTTGTCTGGGACACAATAAACAAGACTCGTATATCCATACTTTTGAAGAGTGGATATTATGACGAATTTGATTCTATTCAAATAATGTCTACGAATCTAGTTTATTAGGCAAAGTGCCTGAAATACTTTTTACTTGGTAAAAGTGAAAATTCCACCGATCTATTAGCCTTCGTTCATAGTGACGTAAGTGGGCCCATGTCTAGCTAGGCTAGAGGTGGATATGAATACTTCATAACCTTTACGGATGTGGCATCGCGCTATGGTTATGTGTTTCTTGTGAAACACGGATCGGAAACTTTTGATGAATTCAAAGACTTTCGACACGAAGTAGACAGACAGACAGACCGGCTAAAGTATTAAAACCATCACTGTTAGATCATGATGGAAAATACTTAAACAATAAGTTTCTCAAATACTTGAAAGAGTATAGTATTCTTTCAATGAGGACTCCTCACAGAACACGTCAATTTGACGGTGTGTCTGAACAGAGAAACCAAATTTTGTGGGACATTATAAGGTTAAGCATGAGTCGCTCTGAGCTACCATTCTCCATCAAGGGATACGCATTAATCAGTGCAAAACTTATTTTGAATAAGGTTCCATAAAAATCTGTTAGACAGACTTCATATTAGATATGAACAGGAAAGAAACTGGGTTTTCTCATTCCTGTAGATTTGGGAATGCTGGGCATATGTTTGGATGATACCAAACTAGAACCCAAATCAGATAAGTGCCAAAGTATAGTACTTATACAACTCACAAGAGAACAATGTAATTGTTGCTCACCATGCGGTTTTCCTAAGAGGAATACCTATATGCAGTGGTAAGTGGGAGGAAAGTAAAACTCGATGAAAATCAAAGTAATACTATTCCAGGCACTGAATCCCATTGGAACACAAATAGTTCATCAAGGATGAAACTATACCAATAACCTTTGAATACACAAGAACCGCGCAAGTCGGAGAGAGTCAGAAAACAACCTGGGAGGTATGGGTTTCTGATCTCACCTCGTAAAGATGTCAATCTTATTGAGGAATACGAACTGACTACGTATGAGGAAGTGATACAAGGTATCGACTCCCTATTATGGCAAAGTGCCATGAAGTCCAAAATGGATTCCATGTATACCAACCAAGTTTAGACACTGGTTGTTGTACCGGAAGGCATTGTGCCTATTGGTACTATATAAGTCTTCAAGGAAGACAATCATGGATGGCAACATACCACATACTAAGCTAGGCTTGTAGCGAAAAGGTATCGTTATCAACATTGTGTCGACTACGACGAAACCTTTTACTCGTTGCCATGTTTAAATCCATTTGGATAATGCTTGCCAATGCTGCATCTTTCATTTATGAAATATGGCAGCTGAACGTCAAAATCGTTTTCCTTTAATGAAAACCTTTTGGAGGATGTTTACAACATCCTGACGGTTTTATCGTACCAAAACGAGCAAACAAGGTTTGCAAGTTAATTCGATCCATTTATGGATTGAAGCAAGCATTGCGTTCTTGGAATTATCGTTTTGATGTAATCATAATGGTATATGATTTAATTCAAAACGAAAATGATTCTTGTGTATATAAGGAGGTTAGTGGGAGCGCACTGACAGTGACTGTCCTATAAAATGATGACATATCATTTCTTGGAAATGATATTCCCATAATACAATCGGTGAAAGCTTGGCTTTCATAAAAATTTTCCGTAGAATACTTTGAAGAGACAAACTTTATTCTAGGAATAAGGATCTACTGGGATAGATCTAAAAGTTGTTGGCACTCTCCGAGAACTCGTACATTGAAAAATGTACGCGACCTGATGTCTCATATACTTTGAGCATATGGAGTCACAATCGGGCCAATCCAAGTGATAGTCACTGGATTGATGTTAAGAACATCCTTTAGTATCTTAGATGAACTAAGGATGCTTTCTTATACTGTGGATAAGGAGAACTTGAAGTGACTGGGTTCATTGCTGCAAGTTTCATAACCGATAAAAATGATTATAAGTCGTGATAAAGGTACTATAAAGTTTGAATAACGGAACAGTGAGCTGGAAATCTTCCAAGCAAGATATTGTTGCCGAATAAACAACAAAAGCGGAATATTACTGCAGCTCAGGCAGCAATAAAAGCCTTTTAAATCTATAATAATCCTAATTAGATTAGGAGTAGTTCTGTTAGCAGCTGAGCTAGGCTACAGCATAGGCTAAAGAATTAATGGTCTCATCAACGATCCAGATATATACTTCAAATATTCATCTGATTCGTTCGGATCATACATCGTGGCGATGTGATGATCGAATAAATCACATCAGATGATAACAATGAAAATATGCTGACGAAAGCATTTCCTCAGCATAAGTTTGAGCGAACCGTACATAGTTCGGGTGTAGGACACTTGAGTGATTGGCTATAGGCCAAGTGGGAGATTGTTGGACAATTATGACCCATAGCATCACTATTTGTACAGATCATGGTGTTGTTGTACAAATTAACTATGTGACAAAGGAAATTACTCTTTTGTCATTTGTAATTAGATTACCAAGATGTATAAATGACAAAAGGTCCTTATGATTAGTTCCGGATTGAGATGATATGAGATAGTATCAATCCACGAAGGTTTAATCATTAAATATCCCTAATTGTAGTATTACCGAGATTGGACATCGATAATACGGAATAGACTAGTATTACACTTGTGCGCGTTGTGGGAGCATAACGGCATAGTTCTCATATATTTAGGTATAGGATACTCATGCAAGTGTAATAGGAGGTTGTGTTTACCGATAGTACGGGAACAACTTCTCTCTGGATAGACCCCTCGAAATTCCATTGGTAGTATGACTATGTGTCTATGGAAGTCCGAATCAGGGTAGGTGTATTTGGTCTTAACCTGAGACTTGCACTGTTAATACTTGCGACAATCACTATACTTTGGTTTTGGTCGACAGGGCTTTAACAGGTTCTGTGTACGCCTCTTCTGGGTATATTGAGAATCGTATTGTGTATTGGTGTGTGATGTCAAGATGGAAGTATCACTCCAGTCATAGTGGAGATGATGATCACGTAGGATACGGAACTGGTGCTCTTTTATGCTGCAGCTATCGAGATATTATGACTAGGTCATGTTTATCTAATTATAGAGACTAGTTACCAGAGATCCGATATGTGCTTCGTACGGGGCAGACACAATTCCAGCCCCAAGCCTAGCACGTGGCATCCGATACTGGATCGTAATACGCAATACTACGTATACTACGCCTGATAAAGATTATATATTCCTTTAAGAATATTTCTGGAGAATTGGGTAGGCACGGTGCTTTGCTAGAAGCCAACCATGTCTTGTAAATCGGTAAAAACGTAGTACTAGGTACGTACGTGTTCGGATAGTCCGACGACTGGATTTACTGCCAACATAAACGGGGATCTCATGGGTCACTTCCCGAAGATTCACCGATGACGTATGACTCGCACTTTATTAATTTGAGATTAATTATAAGAGAGAGAAAATTAATCTAGGATTAATTACGGAGATATTTTATCTAGGATAAAATATTATTTAAAGAGAGAGAACGATTAATTTGGAATTAATCGATAAAATAATATATTCGATATATTATACGAAATTAGATTTCGACGCGGAATTAAAATTAGATTTTAATTCGGGCGAACGAGTTAATTTAGAAGTAATTCGTTAGCGACGTGAATAGTAATTTTGCTAGGCATAATTATTTAATTAAATTTGATTTAATTACGTCGCAACGGAAAATTTGTTAATTCGGAATTAGCGAACCCGAGCCCGGGAGTGTTTGCGGGCCCACTCACATTTTGAATCAAGTGGGGCCCACAAGTCACATCAAGCGTCACATCACTAGTCAATTTTATCACTTTATTGTGATGGAAGTTGTGGATGATTGATGCTTGTGTGTGAAACACTCAATTGTGATGGTTTGAAAGACATTTACCATTTAATTAATTTTTGGTATTTGACTTTTAATTTAGTGTATTAGATACACAACAAACAACCAACACAATACTTCTCACTCTCTCCCTCACACTCACGGCCTTGGGCCATTTTTCCTCTCCAAAATTATGCATTTGCCGAGAACAACAAGAAGTGCAAATGAATTTTGTGGCAAAATTTCCAAGGTGCTAGCACACATTTTGAGTCATATAAAGGTGATAGGGAAACCTATCAATGGGCATGGAATCCACACACCAAGCTTGAAGCTTGAAGAACACAAATGGAGCACAATGAGGAGCCATTGCCGAGAGCTTCCAATGAGGAGCAAAAAGCTTTGTGTTCGACATCATCGAAAATCCGATCATTGTAAGTATGATTCTGCTATACTTCTTTATTGTATTCATATGATTTCTATGCTTGAATGATCTTGGGACTACACCTAAAAACCCAACAAAGAACAAATCACAACTTGGACAAGACATGTGATATGGAACAAAGCCTTCATGATTCAAACACATCCGCGATGGACAAAGGTCTTGACTTTGGCCAACAAAACAGTGCCAATCTTGGATCTTGAGAATGAATCATTCAATGGAAGGAAAAAACGTTTAATATTTGTTGAGGGTTTTCGCGTAATTAGCAACCAATTAATTATCTTTGATTAGGTCTCATCATACACCCTTAAGCATGCATTCTAAAAGCATAATAAGGCGCGATAAATAAATTAATAATGATATGTAGATGGATATTTAAAACAACTTGTTCCTAGAACTAATCTCTCCATTTCCTCTCTCCCGCTAGCACAAATCTTACTTCTACCCAATTACATAACACTTCTAAAGAAACCTCATTTACATTTAGGGGAATAGGTGAGAAGAGAGAAATACAAAGAGTCAAGAGGTAATAGGCTGGACACGCAGGTCCATTTAATAAATTCTAAATTTATTACAACAATTTCCAAAATTGCCCTCACCCATCTAATATCCATCCGATATACATTATTCATACATCACATCCATGTATTCACACAAAGCATGTTATCAATCAATCTAATCCAATTAATTAATCTGAAATTAATGACCATCGAATGTTCAAACACGATTTGATTTGCGCGAGTCAAACTCGTTTTAAGAATAAGTACTCAAAGTACGAATTCTTGAATTATATCAAACTACAACATTAAATCCAATTTAATTTGTATTCAATACTAATTCTTTATTTAATTCCAAATTAAATAATTACACTTTATTAATGAGCCTTTGCGACTTAGATTCTAAATCTAATCTTTACGGGTCTCAAAGCCCAATTAACATCCATGTCAATTTAATTAAAGTCCAATGGGCTTTCAATTAATTTATAAGGCATGGACTTTGGCAACCAAATCCCAATAAGGAATCACCCTTTGCCAAAAATCAATTTAGGCCATTAGGCCCAATTAAAATATTAAGGTCCATTTAATCATATTTGGACTTTATGGATATGGTTTTGGGCCCAATTGGAATCAACCAATTAACATAAACCAAACTTGGCCCAGCCAAGCCTATTGAGCCCAAATACAACTTTATTAGCCCAATTCCAAATTTAGCCCAACCAATTTAATCACAATATTCCAAATATCACAATTATATTATTTAAAGTGTATTAGCCATAATTAATTAGTCAAATTAACATTTCCAAAATACCAATTACACTAATTAATCATGCTTATCATCATCAACACATGTCCAACATTATTGAATCAAAAAATCAATTCATTTCCATGCTATATAGGTCACGGTAATTTGGGGATTTTAAATCCGATTTCGATTTTAATCCAATTAAATCCTAAATCAATTTATCCCAAGTCTTTCAACTCATCCAATGATCAAAAGAACAAAAATCACCATGACTTTAGGGCATCAAAATTCGGCCAAGCCAAAAAATTAAGGGAAAAATTAATCCAATTCAATTTTCATCAAATTGATCATGCATAACTCTAAGTTATCATCATTAAGCATACTAAATCAATCAATTTCATCAAATCATGCTCAAATCAATTTTACCCAAATTTTACCCTAAATCAATTTCATGCTTAATCATGGCTCTGATGCCATTGTTGGGTTTTCTAAGGTCAAACCAAGATCATATTAAGCGATGAAAAGTGCGAATACATCAAAGTAAAGTTGCGGAAATACCCACTTTGATCGGCTTTGCGATGCGATGAACACAAAAATTTTCTGCTCCCTTGAAGCTCTCGGCCATGCCTCCATTTTTGTGCTCCAAGCTCCAAGCTTTTTGAATAGATTCCATGCTCATGAATGGGTTTCCCTATCACCTTTGTTTGACCCCTTGGATGTGCTAACACCTTGGAAATTTTGCCACAAAATTTCCCTTTGCCTTCTTGCATCTCTCGGCCATGAGAGAAATATTAGAGAGAAATGGCTTCTAAAGCCGTGAGATGGAGAGGGAGAAGAGAAGATGTGTGTTGTTTTGTGTTGTGTAATCTAATTACACAAAATGAAAGTCAAATACCAAAAATAATAAAAATGGTAAATGTCTTTCAAGCCATCACACTAGTGTGTTTCACACTCAACCACCTACCAACAACTTCCATCACATTAAAGTGATAAAGTTGACGAGTGATGTGACGCGTGATGTGACTTGTGGGCCCCACTCGATTCAAAATGCGAGTGGGCCCGCAAACACTTCCCGGGCTCCGGTTCGCTAATTCCGAATTAACGAATTTTTCGTTGCGACGTAATTAAATCAAATTTAATTAAATAATTATGCCTAGCAAAATTACTATTCACGTCGCTAGCGAATTAATTCTAAATTAACTCGTTTGCCCGAATTAAAATCCAATTTTAATTTCGCGTCGAAATCTAATTTCGTATAATATATCGAATATATTATTTTATCGATTAATTCCAAATTAATCGTTCTCTCTCTTTAAATAGTATTTTATCCCAGATAAAATATCTCCGTAATTAATCCTAGATTAATTTTCTCTCTCTATTAATTAATCCCAGATTAATAATGTGCGAGTCATACGTCATCGGTGAATCTTCGGGAAACGACCCATGAGATCCCTGGATATGTTGGCAGTAAATCCGGTTGTCGGACTATCCGAACATGTACGTACCTAGTACTACGTTTTTACCGATTTACAAGACATGGTTGGCTTCTAGCAAAACACCGTGCCTACCCAATTTTCCAGAAATATTCTTAAAGGAATATGTAATCTATATCAGGCGTAGTATACGTAGTATTGCGTATTGCAATCCAGTATCGGATGTCACGTGCTAGGCCTGGGGCTGGAATTGTGTCTGCCCCGTACGAAGCACATATCAGATCTCTGGTAACTAATCTCTATAATCGGATAAACATGACCTAGTGATATTATCCCGATAGCTGCAACATATAAGAGCATCAGTTCCGTATCCTACGTGACCATCATCTCCATATGACTGAAGTGATACTTCCATCTTGACATCACACCCAATACACTACGATTCTCAATATACCCAGAAGAGGCGTACACAGAACCTGTTAAAGCCCTGGACGACCAAAACCAAAGTATATTGATTGTCGCAAGTATTAGCGATGGAAGTCTCAGGTTACCACCAAATACACCTACCCTGATTCGGACTTCCCTAGACACATAGTCATACTACCAATGGAATTCTGAGGGGTCTATCCAGGGCGAAGCTGTTCCCGTACCATCGGTAAACACAACCTACTATTACACTTGCATGAGTACCCAATACCCAAATATATGAGAACTATGTCGTTATGCTCCCATAACACGCACAAGTGCAATACTAGTCTATTCCGCATTATCGATGTCCAATCTCGATAATACTACGACTAGGGATGTTTTAATGATTAAACCTTAGTGGATTAATACTGTCTCATATCTTATTAATCTGAAACTAATCATATGAACTTTTATCATTTATATATATTGGTAATCTCATTACAAATCTAATACAGAATTTCCTTTGATCACATATAATAATATTGTTTAGTCAATAGTTAATTTTACTAATATTATAATTGTTCTGTTAATTAAATAGTAGAGTGTATGGGTCAATAATGTCACACATCTGTACAAATAGTATCTATTTAGCTTTCTAGCTTCGAATATCCTCTCAACTAGGGCATATATCACATGACTTCGAAATTGGTCGGCTTGTGATCCCATATTCGTTCCTCGAGTCGGCATACCGAGACAGATGATACTAATCAAAACTCTCCTAACTTTCTCAACCAGGTCAGATTGACATGCATAAACCTCAATGGGTCGATTTCAACAAACTTTCAGAAAACTCCAAATCAATCACTCTTCGCATGGTCGGGTCGATATGCCAACCTGTTTCATCCTCCACAAGCATAGCCCTTGGGAGAACTCATTTGGATCACAAGGTCGGGTAACTCTACAAGCATAATCTTGTTATGCTGGTAACATAGGGCTCTTACCATTATCAACAGTATTTCTCATTGGTCTTGAAGATCTTCCACTCGACTTTATTTTTATAACAAAGAAGTGAATTGAAAGTTGAAATTGAGAATTCATTTGTAGAAGAATATAGAAATATGAAATAGAAAAAATTGTTGGAAACTTAGAATGTGAAAAAATGAATTGAGATATGAAATATTTATAGAATTATAGTTAAAGAATAAATTTTTTTTTTTTTTAATTTTGGCCAGACGATCATAAACGTTGTAATTGCAACAGTTCCGCAGGAACCGAACCGTGGTTTGGTCCGGTGGTTCGGCTACGCAGTGTGATCGGTTGTTCGGTTCGTCGGCTCGATTCGTAGGTTCAGTCTGCAATTTGGTTCATCGGTTTGATTCTTGTGGTTCGGGTTTGGTTTGGTTCAACCGTCGGTTTCGATTCGATTTGAAATTTAGTTCTTCAATTTTCAAAAATCGGATCAAATCAATTTTTCGACAGTTCGATTCAAAACTATCAAACCGATGACCAATTCGATTCCAATCCCGACTCGATTAGGTTAACTGTTCGGAACCGAATCGCAATCAAACCTACGATGAAAACAAAAGCCGCAATCTCCCTCCAATTTAATTTCATTGTAATCCGATTTCGACCCATTCTAATTACGATTTACGGGTACCAAAAACAAAATAAAATTATTTACCACCAAAAAAAAAAAACACGCGACAGGCAGTGACGCGCGCGGAGAGCAGATAGAAATACCATAAGTATTATTGAAGCGCTTGATATCATCCCCAATCTCTTTATTCTTCTTCTTTCTTCTCATCTCTCGTCTGTGTAAAAGACAAAATTATCAAACTCCTCCCACCGTTTCCGAATCCCCTTTCTTATTATTATTATTATTATTATTATTATTATTATTATTATTATTTCAGATCTGTGACCTGGTTCTCATCTCAAATCCATTAATCTCATCTCTTTTATAATTTCTTTTTTATTTTATTTTATTTTTCTGTTAAAAAGATGAACGGCGTCGTACGGGTAGATCCGCCTTCTCGAATCTTCCCCGAACCGATCGACCATTTCGACTGCCTCCCGGACTCATTACTCCTCCTAGTTTTCAATAAGATAGGTGACGTCAAAGCCCTAGGTCGCGGCGGTGTCGTTTCGCGTCGTTTCCATTCCTTGGTCCCTCAAGTCGAAAACGTCGTCGTCCGTGTCGATTGCGTCATCTCCGACGAAGATCCCTCCTCCTCCGCCTCCGATAAATCCCGCTCTCCCTTCTCCAACCTCTTCCGCTACGTCTTCGGCGGCATCGTCAAACCTCTCCAGGCTCTCGGCCAGTTGTTAGGTACCAAGAGGACGCAATTTAACCACAATCATCCGCACCTCGGCAGCGGCAGTCACGGCGGTTCAGGACTCTGCGCGGCGTCGAGTTCGGGTTCCGGGACGACGTTGTCGGTTGGTAGCAGCAGCAGCACCGACGATGAGGATATGGATCAAGGAGGCGTCAC
This sequence comes from Zanthoxylum bungeanum, assembly GCA_019454045.1. NCBI lineage: Eukaryota > Viridiplantae > Streptophyta > Magnoliopsida > Sapindales > Rutaceae > Zanthoxylum > Zanthoxylum bungeanum. Next base: position 14,642 of record SKCR01033851.1, on the reverse strand, counting down.
TCACCACTCGCCGACTCAAGTCCTTAAGAATTTTAATGAGATTCGGTTCCTACGAATCGAGTTGCCCAGCGGAGAGCTCGGGATCGACGATGGTGTTTTGTTAAAATGGAGGGCTGATTTTGGATCCACGCTCGATAACTGCGTCATCCTTGGCGCTGCTTCGGTTATGAACAACGTCCAGGCGAAACCCCAAGAAATTGAGGCTACTGGTTTGCCTTGTGTGAGTTATAATAATAACAATAGCAATGTCAATGGTGGTATTGATGATAATGGAAGTATTCCCGAGTCGTTTTACACCAACGGGGTTTGAAATTACGAGTTGTGTGGACTATTAGCTCGTTAATTGCTGCATCTGCGAGGCATTATTTGCTTCAGCCGATTATAGCAGATCACAAGACGCTTGATAGTTTGGTTTTGACTGATGCTGATGGGCAAGGGGTGTTGTGTATGAATAGGGAGCAGCTCGAGGAGTTAAGAGTGAAGCCTTTGTCAGCTTCTTCTGCGTCGAAGAGGACGCTGGTGCCAGCGCTTAACATGAGGCTTTGGTATGCTCCATTTTTGGAATTGCCTGATGGGGTCGTGTTGAAAGGTGCAACTTTGATTGCTATTAGGCCTAGTGAGCAATCTGCGACCAAGAAGGAGATGTCCGATGGGTCTTGGGTTGGGTCTGCTTTTGAGGAGCCATATGGGACTGCAGCTAAGATGCTGTTCAAGAGGAGGACTTACTGTTTGGAGATGAACTCTTTCTGATGAGAGTTATAGGATTTGAGGTAAATTTAAGAACTTGTTTGGTCTTTTAATTCCAGGTGTTATTGGGGTTAGATTTTAAATTATTGGGAGAAGTTGCTAACTGTTGTTGTTATTTATGGTATTAGTACTAGAGGTATTCACATTATATTTATAGTAATAGCTTATACTTTATTTGGAAATGCCGAAATTCAAATGCTTAGATTCTTATATTTGACTTACTCTTGTTGCCTTTGTCATGTTTTTAATAGTAATTGGACATTTTCAAAATATTTGAGTGTACATTTCATTAAAAAGATGTGGGTTTTCATATTTATGTTAGATGATGTTGTAAACATGATTTATATCTGCTTTAATATTATGAAAATGGAGTGTGAAATTCGGATTAGATGCCTCGTGAAAGTTATTTCTAATGTGATTTTCTAGCCAGTAATTGTGATCCTTGCATCAAAATGGGAAAGAGCAAGAGTGCGTCAAGAGGTTCTTGATAGAGACCTTTCACCATATATTTGGTTACACTTTTATGTGTTGTATATCCAGTGTACTTCCCTTATTTTCAATTGGGGTTTGTTATATAATATTTTGATCAAAATTTGGTGCTCTGATTGGAATTCTGTGCTTAGTGTCAGGATTTCCTCTTTTAAGTATTTGTGTTTGTTTTGTTCACTTTTGATTAAAAAGTTATCTGACTTTGCAGGGAAAGCACAATGGTTGAAGGAAAAAGATTATGTGCTTGCTTTTGGGAAGGGAATCATCAGAGAACAATTTTGTTTTGTGTAGCTGAGCTTGGGTAAAGCATCCTGTAAAGCTAAATCAATGCTTTGGACTCCAGCCGATACACCCATCGTCGGTCAATAATGTGCTGCAAATCATTCATCTTCTGCGCTTCAACTGATGGTTTGAATGCATCTGCTGGTTATTTTATATCAGGCACATGCTTGTAAGAGTGCACACATGCAACTATATTGATGTTGTAAGAGCTTTGAGTTTGTAGTCTTTAACTTCTATCTGTAATCTCTCTACATGTGAATATTGTAGGTATCAGTTATGTTATGCTTTATGTTATATACTTGTGAAGTTCCCTAAGCCATGTAGTTTGCCTTATGCCTTTGACAAACTAGCACTTGCAAAATTACTACTTGGGTTATTCCTTGTTATTCCAATTGTTTGTAGTGTGATGGAGGGAATGTTGTTGGCAGAAAAGGAGCTTAATGTTACCATTGACAAACTATGCATCATCTGTTGCATAATTCATAAATTATATTGCAGGAGCTTGCTAGATTATATTATGAGTTTGATAATAGAAAAACTTCATTAGAACTAGCTGATGCAAGAATCAATAGGACAACTGGGTTTGACATATACCAATCTTTAGTAGTCGCGATCCGTTTAATGATGATATATATTCATAAATTATTTTTCCTTCTGCAATATCTATATGCTGCTTGCCATGAGTAGAATGTCCTTTAAATTGTGATTGAGAGAAGAAAGTAAGATCCTTCACTGTGATTCACATGATTTGCTTTTATTTATCTTAAACCTTAAATCTGGCGCAGACACTTTATCTCATCATATTTCAAAATTCAAAGACTTAACTTGTACATGAGAAAACAAAAACACTACTTTGTAACTTAGAAAGTCTTATTGATTGTTACGGCTCAGCAGAAAATGTGACTTTCGGAACACTGAAACTTGACCACAATTTGCTTAATAAAACAAGAAATCCACAGCTTATAAACCAACCAAATACTATCTTATCAAGTAGCCAATGATAGAGTATTATCCCGAGATTTATGAACAATCTAGACAAGTTGAAGAAAGATCAACAATCACTTTTTGCCCACATACAAAATGTTGCTTTTTCTTCTTTGAAATTCAATGTTCATTTATGGTCTGTATCACCAAAGAACCCTAAATGTTTTTCCCCATTAATTTCCATTTGGCCCACCATCCAGATTTGCCTTTATTTCTCGAATATTTTCATTATTTTCTTCTAACTTTCATAAATGCAATCATACATCAAATTCGCAACTGTTTTTTTCCCCTCAAAATTTGAATGCTTAGAATTATTATTATTATTAGCAGGTTCTGCATCTGCCTTTGAATAATTGAAGGCGTCAGAGTTGGCATATTATTAAGTTTTTTTCTTCTATTAAAAGGCAGGTACCTGAAAGTGGGGAATTGTGTGATGAATCAGATAATGATAATTAAACCCCCCACATATTTCTTTTTAGACGGCAATGTTGTGATTGTCAAGAGGTCATGATGCAGGACATTAAAGTAAGTATAGGGAGTCTCAAATAATTTGGCATCTCACTAAAATTAGAATGGTCACACTTCAATATAAATTGAACTAGTCTATAGATGTTTGGGGAAAATCAAGCATCTTGTGAAATGACACGTGATTAGATGAAGAGGGTTCCATAATCTTCTATCAGAACCAATCTTCATGACCTATCGTCAGAGTCGGGCAACAGAGCATGCCATCAGAGTCTGATAACGGAACCCATCACCAGGGTTTGAAGACAGAACCTCCAAGGAATAGGCTCACCCATGGGAAATCCATACAAAGCTTGACTCCCACGAAGGCAAGCACATGTCACGCAAGGAATAGGCCCGAAATATCAGTTCCTTGATGACACGAATCTTCTAAATAAGGAATCAAACAGCCAATTAATTACTTTCCGTTCCTTTAAGCTGGACAATCGCCCAGAATAGAGAAACTCTAAGATTCTAGGGAGTGTACCAGTTAGTGGGAAACGTGAATGGAATGTAATCAATGTCAGTTTATTTTTCTTGTAACAAAATATTATAAATAGTACAAGAATCCCTAGATCAAAGTATCGACCTTTTGATAATCAAGCAATAAGATATCACTTTTTACCAATTTCTGTATTCTTCTTTTGATTCTATTGTTTGTAGAGTTTACTGCACAAATAATTGGCGCCGACTGTGGGAAAACTGAGACGAAAAGTTGTGTGTAAAATTTTCTGCAATTACCAAACCCAATAAAGTTCGCTCAATCAAATAAGAAAGAACGGCACCAAAGAATATTGAGTTTATAATCTATGCATCTACTGCTCACCAAGAGGAAGAAGTATCCAACCATTTTCTACCCACGATGGACATCATGAACGAGATGATGAAGCAAATGGAGGACCGGATGTAGGCCATGAGAAATCACTTCCTAGAACAACTGTAAGTCATACAACAAGAGGTTCGAGCGCTCAAAGCTCAAATTTAGGGAGTTCACCCCAGTAAGGATAAAAAGAAATGGAAGGAAGAAGCCACCACGAGGACCACCGCGAGGAGGGGCAGCCGGAGAAGAATCACTATGAAAGACCCTGGGGAAAGATCCCAATCAAGATTGATGATGCAGATTCTGATGTAGAGAGTTCCAGGAATCAGGGTCGTACATGGAGAGAGATAAAGCATATGGAGAAAGGCAAAGGCCTAGATGTGAGTCGCAATAGAAAATATATACGTTAGAAGGAAGAGTAAGTCCACGAAAAGTTGGTGGTGGTGATAGCGAAAATGATCGAGGGCATTCGGGTGCAGACCTTGATAGATGTGGCTGACCTAGCAATCAAATGGATGTCCTCATCATCATTTCCGGAGTGGATCAAGGAAGAACTGAAACCCCAAGATTTCACCCCACCCAGCTTCGACAAATACACTGGAAAGTCAGACCTAGTTACTCACATAGTTCAGGTTGGATAGAGGCTCATGTTGGAAACCACCAACAAGGCTCTGATGTGCAAGTTGTTCGTCACTATTTTTGCTAGGACACCCTCTCTTGGTTCATGCAATTTCCAGAGAGATTTATATGGATCTTTGAAGATCTGAGGTAAAGATTCATTGAGTAGTACCATGACAACCGTCCTACTGAGGTTACTGTGGCCGACCTACACCTAGAGCAGAGATATGATGAGCCTCATAGACACTACTTATAGAGGTTTGATAACAAGATGAACACCGTCAACAACTTATGAAGTTAGTAGTAGCCTACTTCATCAGAATACCAATTAGTGGGTCCTACATTCATGAGGAGTTCCTGAAGATGCCTCATTATGACATGTCATAAGTACGGACCAGAGCATAGGGCCTGCTGAAGGTAATGGAAAATAGAACAAAGATGTCTTAGGCCGCTGTGATCACAGTGATAGATCAAGGTTGCAGCAGTCGAATCAGCAACGGACCAAGTCAGGACACGAAGAAAAGAAAGTCGCAAAAAGATAGGAAGAAAGCCAGAATCTTAGGAAGTACCGAGGAAATGGAAAGGTATGAGTCATAGCCCAAACGACCAAAGTGGGAAGACGATGAGATATTGTATAGGTTCACCCCGGTCGACCTGACCTGTGTGTTGATGTTGTTTGGACCTGGGATGATCCTCGGTCTACCCGACTTGAGCTTTGATGTTACTCGGACCTAGGATGATCCTCGGTCAACCCGTGTTGATGTTACTTGGACCAAGGATGATCCTCGATAGACCCGACCTGAGTGTTGATGTAGCTTGGACCTTGGTGATCCTCGATCGACCCGACCAGGGCTAGGATAATTTCCAATCGACCAACCAACTAAATGTCAGGGGAGTCTCCAATTTCGTCAAGACCAGATGAAAGTCCGGGTTGTGAACTCGACTCGATATGAGCCATTAGGGAATGTTCTCGTCGATTGAACTAGATGAAAGTTTATGATCATCTACATTCAACTGATCAGAGTACCAGAAGAGTCTACAATTTCATCTAGACCAGATAAAGATTCAGGTCTTGAACTCAACTCGTCATGAGCCATGTGGGGAATGTTCCCGTCGATTGGACCAGATGAAGGCCAAGATAATATCCAGTCGACCAAAACAATAAAGGGTTGGGGGAGTCTTCAATATCATCTGAACTAGATGAAGGTCCAGGTCTTGACTCGACTCGCCATGAGTCATGTGGGGAGTGTTCCAGTCGACTGAACCAGATGAAGGCTATGATAATATCCAGTCGACCAAACCAACTAAGGGTCAGAGGTGTCTTCTATGTCGTCTGGACCAGATGATGGTCCAAGTCTTGATCTAGACACGACATGAGTCATTGGGAATATTCCCAATCGATCGGACCAGATGAAGGTCCAGGTCTTGATGTATGTCGTATGACATTGCCTGTGAGCTTGAAACCACAAATCATGGGTTAGCAACAAGGAAATAATACTTTTACATGTCATCTGGAGACTGTGTCGTCTGAACTTTTTGATAGAATCTGGAATATGGCCAAGAGTTTCGTGTCGACTGGAACTCGTTTGGCTTTGACGTTGCCTGTATGAAATTACGAATATGATTACAAGGTAATGACGTTTATACATTTCAGCTGCGTCGGAGGGTGGTCCTCTGATGTCTTCTAAAATAGTGGTCCGACCATGTCGTTTGGGTTATATGCGAGTCTTTGAGAGTCTTCACTCCACTATACCTAATGAAGGTATATGAGTCTTAACTCCACTAGACCTTACGCTAGACCTGATGGAGGTCGAGTGACTTCGATCGCCGGACCTGATGGAGGTCCAAGAGACTTCGGTCGACTAGACCTGATGGAGGTACTCGTGGTTCTTCACCCTACACGACCTGATGCAGGTTATGTGACTCGGTCGACTGGACCTGATGGATGTCTTCGGGGTTTTTCACTCTACCCGACGTGATGGAGGTCCTCGGGGTTCTTCACTCAACCTGATCTGATGAAGGTCATGAGGTTTCTGTCGACTGGACCTGATGGAGGCCCAAGAGACTTCGGTAGACTGGACCTGATGGAGGTCATTAGGGTTATTCACTCTACTTGACCAGATAAAAGTTAGGAGGCTTCGGTCGACTGGATCTGATGGAGGTCCTCGGGATTCTTCACTCTATCTGACCTGATGAATGTCAGAAGGCTTCGGTCGATTAGATCTGATGGAGGTCCTCGGGGTTCTTCACTCTACCTGACCCGATGAAGGTCAGGAGGCTTCGGTCGACTTGACCCGATGGAGGTCCAAAAGACTTCCTACGTAGGCTGGAGTTGATGGCAATCCATACATGTCATATAGAGAATATGACTATCCTCTCATATCACCTGGAAGAGATGACAACTCTTCCATATAGTCCGGAGTAGATGACAGTGAATGCACATCGTATGGAGTTGATGACAATCCATCCATGTCGTCTGTAGAAGATGAATATCCTTTCATGTCGTCTAGAAGAGATGACAACCCTTCCATGTAGTCTGGAGTAGATGAGAGTCCATCCATGTCGTATGGAGTAGATGAAAATTCATCCATGTCATATTGAGTAGTAACAATTCATCCCCGTTGTCTGGAGAAGATGATAATTTTAAAGAATGCTTCTTGGTCGATAGGGTATGTTGGAGGTTTACGGGGTATGTCGACTAGGAGAAGTATGTCAATTAGGCCGGATGATGGTCTATATGTAAAAATAATATTTTCTTAATATTAATAGTCTTTTGTCTTTGATATATAAGAAATTTTTGTTTCTAATAGTCGCTTGGTCTTGATGTCGAATGAGATAAATTCATTGAAGACCAGTGTCGAATCATGTAGGCTGAAGGCCTGCGTTTATAATCCATATTTTTTGGGTGATGATTCCCAGCTTACGGAGCCTAACTGTCTGTTGGTTGATGGGTCCTTGCATCCGAACTCGTTCGTCGTTTGGAAGGGTTTGAAATTTTATCTTCATATCGGTTACTGGGAACATCTCGTTTCTTGCTCCTCTTGTCCTCTTCCTATCTGACCTTGATTTTGGCTCGGGCCATGACCTGATCCATTGTATAGCATCGGAATTTTATTAGATTCTTATAAAGTCTGTCATCTACTAGTAACCCATTCCTGAAAGCTTCAATGGCAGTCTGCTGGTGGAGAGCCATAATGGATATTCTTTCTTTGTTGAAAAGTGTGACGTAGCCTCGTAGAGATTCTCATTTCAGCTGCAAAATTGTGTTGAGGTCGACTGTGGTTTTATCATGTTTACAAGAGCTGACAAAATACTCCACGAACTTATCAGCTAGTTCCTGATACGACCCAATAGTTCTGTAAGGTATATTGATGAACCAAGTGAGGGCTGGACCTGCCAATGTTTCTCCGAATCTTCTACACATTCCAGCTTCCCATTGGCGAGGACCCAGACCAGTCGACACCATCTTGTATTTGTAATAGACCACATGTAGGAAACACTTTCCTTTCGCAGCGGAAACGGTTTAGGCACACGGATCAGACTTGAAAATTTTTTCTGCCCTTCCCTTGAACTGGCTGAATTCTACTGCCACCACCACTGAAATTTTGCTTCGATTTTAGACAAAATTCCAGCCCCGAAACAGCCCCAGAACAGTCCTCGAACAGCCCCAAACAGCCGGACAAAAACTGGACTGTTTTGGACTCGATTCGCACCCGAATGCACTGCAGAAATAACCCCTAAAATGCGTTGACTATGGCTGTGTTTTGGTTATGATTTTTCACTTAATACAGCCCCAACACAGCCAAAAAACGTCACAAAATGTTCCCCAAAAAAACTGGATTAAAACGAAACCAAACCGAGTTCTGTTTCACAAAGTAAAGGGGCGGCAATGAGCAAAAATAATGCTCACTGCCGTGAACAACAAGAAAGAGATGAAGATGAAGATTTTTTCGACACCACAAAGTCTTCCGAACTATATCTCGTTGCCAACGGAAACCTGTGTGTGCAAGACTCACAAAATAATCCCTAAACGTTTTAGAGATTTTAATCACACAATAACTTTTGTTATTTTATTTTTATTTATCTTCTTGTTATTCCTTTTGTTTTCTCAACAACTTGAGAGGATTTGGAGAAGAAGAAGATGGAGGCTAGGGTTAGAATGAGAGGCTTAGGCAAAAAGAAAATTAAATCTTCTTTTTATACCTAGGGTTTTTTGTTTCCAAAATAAACAAAATCATTACCTATTCCCCCCTCCAATAATTGGCCAAGCAACTAGTTTTTTGAAAATTTTGTAACAACAAATTTTCAATTACCATAATTGAAAAGATGTCATAAAATTAAAAGGTTATCACCTTTTGAAAGTGTAACCACCAAAATATCCAAGGGTTTCCAAAACCCAAAATTTGGAATTCCTATTTTAGCCTTATTAAATTATATCAAATATAATTTAATTTTTTTTCATTTAATAATTATCATATAATTATTAAAACCATATATTAACTTTTAATATATAGTTCCAAGTGTGACAAATAATATTATTAATCATATTAATAATATTTATACATATGTGAGTATATAATTGGACTATCCAATTATACTAAATCCGCTATAGTATATCGAGCTAGCACGAGGACCAAATTGACCTACGGTTCCGAGCTCCAATAATATCAAAATATTAATTAAGCTCTTAATTAAATATTTTGAATTATTAACTCCGGGTTATTCCACTAAAATCCCGAAGTTACACTCTCGTTGCCGCAGATGATATATTAAGCTGAACCAAGTCGGTGTCCATCGATATAGTCATTACATATAGATTAACCTTTCACGAGTATCTTGTAATTAGAGCCGGGTCATAATGTCCTTTATACCCCTCTAATTATTTTTAACTTAAGTACCATTGATTCTTTAATGAACGATTTAATCATAACCATTATAAATTTTAATCTTTCTATTCATAATAGAAAGACTTGAGCGCTCTAATCGTTCAAGTACCGAATCAACCCTCAAGAAAGATACTCCTCTACTTTTCGCAAGAAGGAGTGAACTTCATATCTATGTAAAACGTTCCTAGCTACACAATAGACCATGCCCCCAAAGTACATAGATATTGGTCGGGACTGCTACACCAACCTCACCTTTATAAATTAAAGGACATAGCCTGCCATGCAGGAGTTCGTAGTACACTCAGGATTAAGATAAATCCATATATGACCATCTAGTAGATCGAAAGGACTTTCTTTGTTTAACGGATATTATAAGAACGTCATTTCCATCTGGGTCCAGTCTTATATGATCACATCATACAAGGTGCCTCAATTCACATGTCTCTACATGGAAAATCTCGGATCAAGGTCGCCATACAAATATAGAATGGACCGCAGCTATAGATAAACCATAAACAAAGTACCCGCTTTGTTTGCTCTCTATGGACTATTTAAGATTACTAAATTTAGACTTAAATCCTCTTGTGTATGACACTCATACACTAAGTCCGAAGGTACATAAGTAATCTAGGGTATTCAAGATAATTTATAATATGCGAAAATTAAACAAATATTTTGATAAATGAATAATGCATCATTTTATTTCAAAACACATAAAACCATTTACTTTACATGTAGCCCTAGGGCATACATCCTAACAATCTCCCACTTGCACTAGAGCAAATGAGACATGTCAAGTAATCATATACAATCTAGGTGACCTTTAAACACTTTAGCCGATAAGGTCTAATATAAACGGATCAACCATGTTCCTTTGAATTTCCTCTCTATATGTTTTCCCTTCTTGTGGCTTATTGGTTCTTTGAATTTGCTACTGCACCACTATTATCGTAATAAAGTGTCAGTGGTTTATTCATATCTGGAACAACTTCCAGATCTCCCAAGAATTTTACGGAGCAAGACTGCTACCTTAGCTACTTTATAAGCGGCTACATACTCAGCCTCCATGGTGGAGTCAGCAATACAAGATTGCTTTACACTCCTCCATATTATTGCCCCACCACCTAAGGTAAACACTGATCCAGATGTTGATTTCCTAGAATCGACATCTGTTTGAAAATCAGAGTCTGTATATCCCCTGAAAATTAGAGTCTGTATATTGCCTTAGGATTATATCTTCACCGAAATACACAAACATATAATCTCTCGTTCTCTTAAGATACTTGAGAATGTGTTTCACAGCCACCCAGTGATCCAATCATGGGTTCGACTGAAACCTATTGACTACTCCCAATGTAAAACATATGTTCGGTCTCGTGCATAACATAGCATACATGAGACTATTAATTGCTGAGGCATATGGGATATGTCTCATTTCCTCAACATCTTGAGGTGTCTTAGGAGACTGTTCCTTTGAAAAATGAATTCCATACCGATAAGGCAGATTGCCTTTCTTGTAATTCTGCATCCCAAATCGCACAAGGATCTTGTCAATATAGGATGCCTGAGACATAGCTAACAGTCATTTCTTACGATCCCGAAGTATCTGAATCCCAAGAACATAACTGGCATCTCCCAAATCTTTCATTTGGAATTGGTTAGCTAGCCAGGCTTTCACGTTCGATAATATCTTTACATCATTCCTAATGAGTAAAATATCATCGACGTACAAAATAAGAAAAACTACATTCCCGTCAATGACGCGCTTGTATATACAAGGCTCATCAACATTCTGCTCAAAATCATAAGACTTGATCATGGTATCAAATCTTATATTCCAAGATTGAGATGCCGGCTTAAGTTCATAAATGGACCTTTGCAGCTTGCAAACCTTTTGCTCTTGACCTTGGGCTATAAACCCCTCTGGTTGTATTATATAGATACTCTCATCAATATTGCCATTCAAGAATGCAGTCTTAACATCCATTTGCCAAATTTCATAGTTATAATATGTAGCAATGGATAGAATAGTGTGGATGGATTTGAGCATGGCTACTGGCGAGAAAGTTTCCTTATAGTCAACTCCCTCTTTCTGGGTATAACCCTTGGCCAATAACCTAACCTTGAAGGTCTGTACCTTCCCATCTGCTCCCCTCTTCCTATTGTAGATCCACTTGCAACCTATGGGTTTCACCCCATCAGGTTGGTCTACAAGTTCCCAGACTGAGTTAGAGTACATAGACTCCATCTCTAGGTGCATGGCTTTGAGCCATTCCTCTTTATCAGAATCATCCATTGCACTATGATAGGTCAATGGATCATCTATACCATCGCTGGATGTGACAACTTGTGCCTCTCCAACTCCAAGATAGCGATCAGGTTGTCGTACAACCCTCCCACTACGCCTAGGTGGTAGATCATTCTGATGAGCTTGCATCTGATGCTCAGATGTCGAAGGTGCTATGTATTTATCAACTGTCGTTGACGATGGTGTTGGTCGAACCAGCAAGTAACTCCTCGAGTAACACTTTACTTCTAGGTTTGAACTCCCTCATATAATCATCTTCTAGAAACGTAACGTTTGTCGATACAAAAACTTTGTTATCATCAGGATTATAGAAGAATCCATCCCTAGTCTCCTTAGGATAGCCTACAAATAGGCACACCTGAGAACATGGCTCCAACTTTGTAGTCTTATTCTTCAGCACATGTACTAGACACCCTCATATGCAGAAATGTCATAAACTAGTTTTACGACCATTCCACAACACTAAAAGAGTCTTAGGAATAGACTTAGATGGAACTACATTAAGGATATGCATTACAGTTTGTAGTGCATATCCCCAGAACGAACTAGGTAGTAAGCTATAACTAAACATAGATCTCATCATGTCTAGTAGGGTCCGATTTCTCCTCTCTGCAACACCATTTTACTTTGGTGTTCCAGGTGGTGTGAGCTGGGATACTATCCCATGCTCAACTAAGAATTCCTCGAAATCTCTGTCAAGGTATTCTCCTCCACGATCTGATCGTAGAGTTTTGATTGTTTTACCTAACTGGTTCTCAACCTCAACACGATACTCTTTGAACTTTTCAAAAGTATCTGACTTGTGCTGCATTAGGTAAACATACCCATATCTAGAATAATCGTCAATGAATGTGACGAAGTATTCATAACCACCTCAGGCTCTTACATTCACCGGTCCGTAAACGTCCGAATGTATTAGGTCAAGCGATTGACTGGCTCTTATACCTTTTCCAATAAAAGGTCTCTTGGTCATTTTTCCTTCTAAATAAGATTCGCAGACTGGTAAAGTTCCGAGCTTTAACTGGTTTAAGGCTTTATTCTTTATCAATCTGTCTATCCGATCAAGGTTGATATGACTAAGTCTAAGATGCTATAGATATGTGTCATCGTGAGAAATCTTTGGCCGTTTAGTTTTAGGTTTCTCAACCTTAAATATTTCAGCATTGAGCAGTGACCTATGTGTTAACGGTCTTAACACATACAAGTTATTTTCTGAGATTCATGTGCATATGGTTAATCCATTTCTACCAATAATAACTAAATTGCTATTAAAAGAAACTGAATAACAATCATCCAAAAGTTTAGAAACATGAATCAAATTCCTGCGAAAACCAGGAATGAATAACACATTGTTCAAATTTAAATAACTGTTATTTGTAAAATTTAAACTAGAAAGTCCCACTGCTCTTGCTGAAATGGCATCCCCTGTCCCGACCCTCATGGTGTAGTCACTTTCAGCAAGGTCCCTCCACGAGTCAAGTAGCTGCAAAGAAGAACAAACATGGTTAGTGGCTCCAGAGTCAACAATCCAGGCAGATTTATCATCCTCTACTAATAGAGATTCGATAACGAGTAAATCATATTTACCTGTTTCCTTTTTCTCCTTTAGCTCATCAAGGTATTTAGGACAATTCATTTTCCAATGCCCATTCATGTTGCAGTGGAAACATTTTCCCTTGGGCTTGGCATTTTTGGAGCCTTTCTTATTCTTCTTCTTCAAGGGCTTTGCCTTAGGCATCCCAGTGCCATTCTTCTTTATCTTTGCAGATTTAGAAGACTCGCCAACATTTGCCTCAGCACCGGACTTACGAGGATCCACAAGCATGGACTCGTAATGGTTTAAATTGCAGGAAACTCTTCAGAAGAGTTTCCATAATCATGGTCATCTGGCTACGCTCATCAATACGAGCTTCATGGGTTTCAACTGTGTTGAGATAGGTCATCATCCTCAAGACGTGCTCTCAAACTGATGTCACATCCTTCATCCTAGCAGTCATCGCTGAGACAATGGCCTCATGACGTTGACGCTCCGAAGGCTGCCCAAACATGCCCTGCAATGACTCCATCATCTGAGATGTTGAAGCCATAGGTTCATGCTTTGCAGCAAGAACCTCAGACATCCCTGCTAGCAAGAAGCAGCGGGCTTTCTCATTAGCTGCGACCCATTTCTGACCTAACCAATTTTATTTACACTAGTTCAACATTAGTGACCTAACCAATTTTAACTCTTAAAATTTATATCACTAATTATCTATTAGTCTCTACTAATTGTATTACTCAATTAAACTAATTTAATTAGAGTGATATTAGTGACCTATTATATTTTAACTCTTAAAATTTTGAACACTAATAGGTTTAAAATTTTAGAATCCTAAAATGGTCAAGATTTATATTAAACTATTTAGTTAATCTTAGTGCGTTATAAAATCCAATGGTACATGGAATTGTTGTTGAGTTCTAATATAGGTCCCAAGAATCATGAAATCAAGCAAGAAATTCGTATGAACACATCAAAGGAGTAAGGCGGAAACATAACTCACATTGAACGGTTTTGGATGCGAAGAACAAGATGCGTTTTTGCCTCCCTCAAAGTCACGGCAGCAGCTCTCCAAGGCAGTGGGCTGCTCGGTTTTGATGGTGGTGGTCTCCTCCATGATCGGCCATTGATGACCTCCATTGAAGCTCCAAAAATGATTCCAAGCTCATAAATTCGTTTCCCTATCACTATAGTATAACCCAAGGTGTGTGCTAGCACTCTTCATCTTCCTTTATTCTCGGTCAAACCAGAAATTTGAGGAAGAAATCGGCAGTGAGCCGTGAGAGGGAGAAGAGAAAATGGAGGGAAGAAAGGTTTCCTAGAAACCGTGAAAGTGGAGAGAGAAGTAAGAAAAGAAAAATGTATTTTGGTTTATATATTTTTTCAAAAATAAAATAAACCATATACAACTTTTCAATTTTCAAAAACCAAAAACCAAAAACCAAAAAGCAAAAAGCATTTAAAGCT
>SKCR01033850.1:0-42708 GCA_019454045.1 Zanthoxylum bungeanum | reverse complement strand
GGATATTCATGACCTCGTCACAATATCCTGATTGGTTGCGCAACACTTAAGAGCACTAATACCATATCCTGCGTGACATCATCTCCAATATGACTGAAGTGATACTTCCGTCTTGACATCACACCCAATACACTACGACTCTGATAAACCAGAAGTGGTGTACGCAGAACCGGTTTAAAGCCCCTGTACCACCAAGACCAAAGTCTATCGATTATCGTAAGTATTAGCGATGCAAGTCTCAGGTTAAGGTTAAGACTATACACACCTACCTTGATTTCGGCCTCCCATAGACCATAGTCATAATACCAATGGGATTCCGAGGGGTCTATCCAGAGCGAAGCTGTTTCCCGTACCATCGGTGAAACACGACCTCCTATCGCACTTGCATAAGTATCCAATACTTATATATATGAGAACTATGTCGTTGTGCCCTCACAACGCGCACAAGTGCAATACTAGCCTATTCCGCATTATCGATGTCCTGTCTCGATAATACTCCGGCTAGGGATATTTAATGATTAGTCCTTCGGGGATTGATACTGTCTCATATCATTCTCAATCCAGGAACTAATCATATGGACCTCTCTTCATTTATACATTTATGGTGATCTAATCACAAATGATGAGAGTGCAATTTCCTTGTCACATAGTTAATTTGTACAACAACACCGGTGATCTGTACAAATAGTGACGCTATGGGTCATTTTGTCCAACAAGAATTTGGTAGGAATGGTCAACCATCAACCGACCAGAGAACTTATCGTGGTAGGGATATCCATCCTTACAGCAAAGCTCCCAATCGCAGACCAACTTCATTCGACAATAGGGAGAGAAAACTCCTTATAACGCTCCCAGACTCCCAGACTACAACTTTACCATATCACCGAGTGAACTACTTTCAGCCCTTAGGAAAATGAGAAGTGAAGTAAAGTGGCATCCACGCTCCAAGGAAGGCTCCGGGAGGAAAGACACTAGTAGGCGATGCGAATTCCACCGAGACTACGGCCACACGACAGCTGATTGCATAACACTGAGATTGGAAGTCTTGAAGCTACTAAACAAGGGGCACCTGAAAGACCTGCTCACAGAGAAAGGGAAAATGGTGAATGCGAGGAGAGACGACAGATGAGAGCAAAAGATGGACCATTATCACCCACTCCGATAAATAACACTGTCAATTTCATCTCATGAGGATTAAAAGTCAGTGGGATCTCCTATTCAGCGGCAAAGCGACACACTAGGATTGTAACGACAGTCACCTCAGATCACTCATTGATGGTGGTGGGAGACTACACCGGTTTAACAATTGAATTCATGGACAACAGAGTATCCAGTCATAAGAATCCCCACCATGACACATTGGTGATATGCTTGCAAGTGGCCAACTTCATGATCAAGGGAGTGCTAGTCGACACGGGGTTATCAGCCAATATCATCTTCCTAACGGCTCTAAATAACATTGGAGGAGTATTGGAGAAAATAAATCGTCGGTCTAAGGCTTTGATAGGCTTCAGCAGAAAACAAAAATTCACTATGGGGGAAATCTCTCTCCCAGTATACGCAGGCGGGGATAACAAAATAACCACATTCTTGGTCCTGGACTGCCCTTCAACCTATAACCTGATAATTAGACGACCGTGGATTCACGACATGAGGGACGTCTCATATACTTATCACCAGGTACTGAAATTTCCTACCAAATGGGGGATCCAAGAAATCAAAGGAGACAAACTTGCTTCAAGAAGTTTCTATCAAACGACCTTCAAGGAAAAATCCCAGTCGGCATAGCAATTACATGAGGGATCTTGTCGAGTCTACACTGACACTCTAAAAGTGGAGGAGCTAGATGAGGTCCAAATTCATCCACACTACCCAGACCATAAAACCCAAGTTGGAGTTGACCGCGATCCCGCGCTACGCGCCAAACTGGTAGATTTCCTCAAGAAGCAACACGACTGCTTCGCTTGGTCGCATGAAGATATGACTGGAATAGACCCAGAGTTGATGACACATGCACTACATGTGGATCCAGGCTACCCACCTATCAAACATAAGAGGAGGAAGTTCGCCCTAGAGAGGAACCGAGTCATCGACGAGGAAGTCCAAAAGTTGTTGGAGAATGGGGCCATCAAAGAAGTACAGTACCCGAAATGGCTCGCTAAAGTCATGGTAGTATGGAAGAAGAATGGGAAATGGGGAGTCTGCATTGAATTCACGGACTTGAACAAAGCGTGTCCGAAGGATTCCTTCCCACTCCCTCATATCGACTCAATGGTCGACGCTACAGCTGGACATGAAGAATTGAGTTTCATGAACACATATTCAGGCTACAACCAAATCCTTATGCATCATGAAAACCAGGAGAAGACAGCCTTCGTCACCAATAGTGGAATCTACTGTTATAAAGTGATGCCATTCGGACTAAAGAATGTCAGGGCTAGCTACCAACCTCTCGTCAACAAGATGTTTTCCCATCAGATTGGGAAAACCATGGAAGTCTACATTGATGACATGTTGGTTTTATCATTGCAAGCCAAGCAACATTTGGCCCACCTAGAGAAGGCATTTGACGTGATGAGGATGTATGAGATGAAGTTAAACCCCACCATGTGTGCCTTCGGGGTAGCCTCGGGAAATTTCTTGGGTACCTGGTCACTCGACGCGGTATAGAAGCTAACCTGGAGCAGATAAAATCTATCTTCGATATTCCATCCCCAGCAAACCCCAAAGAAGTCATGCGACTTGCGGGGAGGATCGTCACTTTTAACAAGTTTATTTCCAAGTATACAGACAAAAGTTTCTTGTTTTTCTCCACCCTTGGGAAGGCAAAGAAATTCGAATGGACCCCAGCCTACGAAGAGGCTTTAAAAAGACTAAAAGAATACTTGACCACACATCCACTCCTGTCTAAACCAGTCGACGGTGAAAGACTATGCCACTACCTTGGAGTTTCACTGCAAGTGGTCAGCGTAGTTTTGATTAGGGAAGAGGAAGGGCAACAACTCCCAGTCTAATATGTAAACAAAGCACTACTCGACATGGAGACTCGATATACTCAAATGGAGAAACCGGTTCTCGCCCTAGTAATGGCAGCACAGAAGCTACGTCCCTACTTTCAGGTCCATCTAGTCACCGTTTATACCTCCTACCCTTTGAGGAGCATTCTTCACAAGCCCGAACTCTCCGGCAGACTGACCAAATGGGCTATTGAACTCGGAGAGTACGAAATCACCTACCAGCCGCGAACCGCTATCAAGTCCCAAACACTCTCGGATTTCGTGGCGGACTTCATTCCCAGCCCTCAAGCCGATGTGGAAAAAGAGGTACATTGTGTCCAGTCAACTGATGTATAGAGACTTGCAGTAGATGGTTCATCCAACAGACGTGGTTCCGGATTATGAGTTGTGATCACTACTCCCTCAGGTGACATTATACAGCAAGCGTTTAAATGTGGCTTCCAAACTACCAACAATAAGGCCATATATGAAGCCTTGATAGCCAGACTAACACTGCTTAAAAGAATTTGGAGCGAAGAGAATGGAGGCAACGTCAGATTCTCAACTAGTTGTCAACCAACTCCAAAGATCTTACTAAGCTCACGGAGCTCAAATGGCAGCCTACTTATCGAAGGGAAAAGATATACAGTCTTCATTAGAATCATTTGTAATCTCACAGATTCCCAGAACCGAGAACATTCATACAGATGCCCTGGCTACGCTCGGGTCCACCCTACAAGAAGAAAATATTTGTGCCATACCGGTAGCATATCTACAATGGTCGGCCATTGCTAAAGTAGAAGGTGCAGCCGTCTCCCACATCAAACAAATCGACTCGTGGATGTCGCCTTTGATCAAGTACCTGGAAAAATGCATACTACTAACAGACAAGGTGGTCACTCGAAAGATACAGCGATAAGCTGCACGGTTCACTCTTTATGACAACCAGCTCCTAAGAAGATCCCTCTCCGGGCCCTACCTCAAGTTTCTTACTCCTGAAGAATCGAAATACTTGTTAGCCAAATTACATGAAGAGGAATATAGAAATCACTCAGAAGGAATAAGTCTTGCAAGTCGAACCCACACGACCGGATACTACTGGCCAATAATGTGAGCCGACGCAGTAGACTACGCTCGTAAATGTGAGAAATTCCAAAGGTTCGCCCTAATCTCTCATCTCCCACCAGAGAAACTCAGTCTTACTTTATCTCATTGGCCATTTATGAAATGAGGAATGGACATCGTTGGGAAACTACCAGCCGCATCGGGACAACGAGTCTATATACTAGCATTGACAGACTACTACTCCAAATGGATCGAAGCAGAGGCCTTCACGAGGGTAAGGGACAAGGAAGTACATAGCTTTATATGGAAGAACGTCATATGTCATTTCAGTTTACCGAGGGAGATCGTTACTGATAACGGATCCTAATTCATAAGTCACTACTTCCAAGACTTCTATAGAAATTGGGGAATCAAATTAAGATTCTCCACCCCACACTACCCGCAAGCCAACAGTCAAGCCGAGTCTTTCAATAAAACCGTAATGAACACTTTGAAGAAGAGGCTGGAAAAAGCAAAAGGGGCATGGGCGGATGAACTCCCAAGAGTCTTGTGGTCATACCGGACGAGTGTAAGATCATCTACTGGCAAACTCCATTCTCCTTGAATTTTGGCACCGAGGTGGTCATTCCAACCGACTTTAGTGTGCCTTCACCACGATACCAGTGGATTGATGAGAATACGAACATGCAACTCTTGACAAACGCTCTTGACACCATTGACTAGCTTATGGAGAACGCATATATACGACTAGTAGCCTACTGACAGAGGATGTCCAAACACTTCAATAAAAACATGAGGAGTAGAACTTTCATGGAAGGGGATTGGTTCTTACGGAAAGTCTTTCAAAATACTAAAGAAGTTAATGATGGGAAACTTGGCCCTACTTAGGAAGGTCCATACATCATCACGAAAGTTATAGGTCACAAAGCCTACAAACTAAAAGCAGAGGATGGTAGGCATATCCATAACAGTTGGAATGCCATTCACCTCAAGAAGTTCTGCAGATAATCACGTTTGGAGGTCACTCGACAAATCGCAGTCTTATCACAAGGGGACGACCCAATCATTTTATTTTTGTTTCAGTTTACTTTTATGTAATTTTGCTTAAAGTTTTTAATCGAACGAGTTATTAACAATTCGATTCAATTAATATGACAGAAAATAAATGTACCCTCATCCAAACGACAATTGGAATTTATATACCAAATGAAAATATTGTCTTTACAAAAAGGCCAGAGCCAATATTACAAAAAAAAATCGAAACGACATAGCTACATCAATCTTCTTGCCTTTCGACAGGCTCAATTGAATCAACCGGCTGAGCAAGAGGGTCAGTCTCCATAGGCTACATCAGTCCAGACGCTTCCATGACGGCTTCTGTAACCTCATCAACGGTGTCACCAGTCATCGGAACCTCTTCAATTCTCTCAACAATAGTTCCTTTAGTCTCTTCAGTAGCTACTTTCTTGGAACTGACCTCCGGCCCTCCTTCGACCCCAGTGTCTTCGATTGACAAAGAAAGCCCAGCCTGCAATCTTTCCCCTAGTGTTATCTATTTTTTAGGATTCCAGAAGCTGTGCTCTCCAGATAAGTATTCCTTCATGAGGAGGCTCATGTCCTTTTTGATGGCTTCCATGGCCACTCTCTCTAATCTATCTAGAAAATCCGCCTTTTGTCCCTCCAACTCATTGAAGTTCTCCTTAGAAGCCTCCAATTCAGTCGACGTCATCTCTAGTTTAGTCTTCATTGCCTTGGCCTCGTTCTCGGCTTCCCTTGCTTTCTTCTTGGAATAATGTAAAGTAGCTTTAGCTTCAGCCAGTTCCCTCCGCAATGTCGCATTTGACTTCTCCAAGTCTCTTGACTTCCTCAAACTGGCCTCCACGTACTTTTTTTGGAAGATGGCACATTCAAGTGTCTGAAAAAGGAAGATCTGATGTTAGTGATGGAAATGAAAGAGATGAGGAAATGCTCAAGAAGCGGTTACCTTATAACTCCGAGTGACATCCCTCTTCACCGCTTCGAGTGGTCCCAATGTCAGGAGTCAACACTCGTCCTCCTCTAGTAGCAAGCCCTCATCAAATTCAGACACACTGGATGGGTCCGACATCACAATTGCGCTCCTCGTGATTTTGATGACTACATTCTCTAAGTCTTCTTCTGGGTCAACCAGTTGCTTCCTCTTCTTTGTAGGAAGACCTGATACAGCCAACACCTTATGAGAAACTTCCAACGGAAGATTAGGGGAGGCACCCTTTTTCGGCTTTGGAGGCTGGGGAACCACTTCGACCTTATTTCCCTTAGTATTTTTCTTTTTTCTTCTTTCGAGCATTTCTTCAACCGACGGGATCATGAATTGACTCGACATCCTTTCTGGTGAGCACAAATTTTCTTCAGGAGTTAGGGTCCGTAAAAAGCAAGTTTCCTCGAAAATGACCCGACACGCCCAAGTAATGAGAAGGACAGCCAAAATATGTTTTGTCAGAGGCAAGAAGATACCTTCTGGGTAGAACATTTCCTTCCACATCGGAGTCAACCTCAACCTCTTTTCCTTTAATATCACCCTCCAATTCCTCTCAGACGGAGGAATACTCAACAAATAATTCGTATTTCCTACGACCCCAGGTGTCACATCAAAGTTGTGATTTTGATTCGAGCCTACAAGAGAAATAATCAAACGACGATCAGAATTTAATGAGTCTTGGAAAGAATAAAGAGGATGAGAGAAACACTCACTCGTTATATCCCAATACTCAAGGATTCAGCCAGACCTAGTCGACCCAAATACACCGTTTCATCTCACAAAGAAATAGACATTTTGCCATCCCCATCGATCATTCGTAGTCAACCTTGTGATCAAATGCTCCCTCTTATGTCGAAGGAACATGTGGTACATTCCCTTCTCGACTACATGCTCCTTCAAATAATATGTATACAATATATATTTTGCTCAAAATCTAACCCCCAATTCGAACGAAAAATCCTCAATCGACATCAACACCCTCAATGTGTTTGACATTAGTTGGGAAGGAGTTATCCCGTAGTGATCTAATACTTCCCACACAAGGTTAGTAATAGGAAACCTAAACCCATCCACGAAGGGGCACTTGTAGAATCCAGTCCACCCAGGGATTTTAAATTCAATTCATTCAATCGAGAAGGCAAATCTCACATGAATCAACTCGGGGAAATAATATTTTATCTTCATTTCCCTCATGAACTTTTCGGTCACTCGACTAGGTGGATTTTTGGTCAATATATTGGTAAGCTCGCTTGTACTGGGTTGTCCACTCGACTCTGCTGGAATTACTCAAATTGGTGGCACGTCTTTGGGAACACCTAAGAGGGTTCAACTGAGGCGACAGTCAAAACATCTTCATCAACATTAATTCCACCTTCATACATCCTATATGGGGAGATAACCTGGAATGGCGAATCTACATACATCTCCACCACTGTTTCACTTGAACTCGTACAGCCCTCACACGACATATCAAATCACTATATGTGGTAACTATGACAATTCCCAAGCTATATACTAGATGATGTCACCTGGGATTCATATCATGTCTCAAGATATACAAGTGTACTAACTATAACAAACCCCAAACTACAGACTAGATGATGTCGGCTGGGATCATCAATAAGTCCCAAACTACAGACGTGTAGTGTCGATTGGGATCAATGTTACGCCCCAAGCTACACGTTGATATGTCAAATAAGACACATATCAAGCATCAAGTCATACACATATAAGATCCACAACAAGTCCCAAGCTACACACATGTAGATGTCGATTGGGACAGACACCAAACATCAAGCCATACATGCATGAGATCCACAACAAGTCCCAAGCTACACATGTAGATGTCGAATAAGACAGACACCAAACATCAAGCCATACAGGCATAGGATTCACAACAAGTCCCAAGCCACACATGTAGATGTCGGACATACATCAAGCATCAAGCAATACATGCATAAGATCCACAACAAGTCCCAAGCTACACATGTAGATGTCGAATGGGACAGACATCAAGCATCAAGCCATACACGCATAGGATCCACGACAAGTCCCAAGCTACACATGTAGATGTCGATTGGGACAGACACCAAGCATCAAGCCATACACGCATAGGATTCACAACAAGTCCCAAGCTACACATGTAGATGTCGGATGTGACATATATCAAGCATCAAGCCATACATGCATAAGATCCACAACAAGTCCCAAGCTACACATGTAGATGTCGAATGGGATAGACATCAAGCATCAAGCCATACATGCATAAGATCCACAATAAGTCCCAAGCTACACATGTAGATGTCGAATGGGACAGACATCAAGCCATACACGCATAGGATCCACAACAAGTCCCAAGCTACACATGTAGATGTCGATTGGGACAGACACCAAGCATCAAGCCATACATGCATGTCGACTCGAGTATCATCATTCCAATTCCTTACATGCATGTCGACTGGAGTATCATCACGCCAATTTCTCACATGCATGTCGACTGGAGTATCATCATGCCAATTCTGCAAATATGTAGTGTCGAGTGTGATCACATTGCCAAGTCTTCATTCATATATTGTCGACTGGGACGTCCTTCTCAAGTTGAGTCTTCATTGCATCGTCATATGGGGTGAATGGTTGGAAATGTGTTCTCTTGAGGAACGCGCCTTGATCCTACCATTTGGAGAGCATGTCGGTTGGGACAAATTGACTTGATGAAAGTCCATGACACTATGGTCGAGTGGACCTGATGGAGGCCTATGAGGCCACTGTGAAATGGATCTAATGTGGTCGAATGGACTTAATAGAGGTTCATGAGGCTATGGTCGATTGAACTTGATTGAATGACTAAATGAATCTTCATTCTACCAATCCATGATACTATTGTCGAATGGAACTAACAAAGGTCAATGAGACACGGTCGAATGAAACTAGTGCATGTCTATGAGAATCACCACTCTACTAGACTTGATGAAGGTCCAAAAGAATTTTCATACTACCTAACTTGATAAAGGTTGGTCGATTGGACCAAATGAGGTCCAAGAAAATTTTCATTCTACCTGACCTGAGGATGGTCAGGAGACTAGGGTCGAATAAACCTGATGAAGGTTCATGGGGCTTTTCCAATACTTTCTAGAGTTTATAGAAATCCATCCATGTAGTCTAGAATGGATGATAATCTCCAAACGTAGTGTGAAGATGATTATCCTCATATGTAGTATGGAAGAGATGAATGTCTATCAAGGTCATTACTAATTATACAAGGCTTGAATAAGGTCAATGATACTACAATAAAATAAACTTTGGTGAAAGTCACATAGAATTTTCATACTATCAAACATGATATAGGTAGGTTGATTGGACCTAAAGGAGATCCAAGAAATTTCTTCATTCTACTAGGCATGATAAAAGATACCCTATGTAGTGTGGAGTTAGCAATATTAAATCAATGTAGCGTGGAGATGATGACTAACCTTTCATGTGATGAAATTCCATATGTGTTGTCTCGAAAGGGTGACTATCATTCAATGTCTTCCAAGCCTTCATGTAATGTCGTATGAACAATATTTCTAATGTTTGAGCTTCATTCGTGTAGTGTCGTATGGGCCTCTAACTTGTGTCAGACATTCTTAAGTGGTATAGCATGCAGTTTTGTTGATTAGCTTTGGTTTCATGCTACAAAAGTGAGATTCAGTTGTGAGTGAATGATAGCTTATTATTTCACACTTCTTTGTCTCCTTCACGTGAGAGATTGGTCCATGCATCATGCTAGCAGTCGCATATGGGCTTATGGGCTCATTGGACATTGGCTGCTTGGGTTTTTGGCCTCGTCTAGTGTGTGGGAGTATCGTGGCCCTTGTGCGTGTGAAAGGGCTCCTTTTATGCATGGTGTCCATGATGCCATGTGGGCTTTGTCAAATGAGTCACTCATCATTTCCATGTGGTGTGGGGCTTTATTTGTTTTGTGGGTAATGAATCATTTATTTAACTCAACTTTTTCAGCTTGGGGCAGTTGGCCTCAATTTATTTCAATTTATGTCGCTTGTGAACTTCCCTTTGTCGAGTGGACTTCTTGGATTTTGGATTCATCAGCTTTCTTGTAAGCCCTCATGCTCGGTTCGATAGATTTTTGTGTGGGCTGACATGTGGCAACTTTGAAAATTGCCGAGTGAGTTAGGGCTCTCTTTACGTGCTCCACACTTGTTTCAAAAAAATTTTAATTTTTTTTATATACGTGGGGGAAGGTTTCTCTCTCACTGGAACATGTTTTTGTAATTTGTTAAATGCGCCATCCTTGAGTGTCGTGTTTAGTAGATTATGTGTGCCATGGCATTTTGTGTTTTGGAAGCTAGTGTAAGGCTTTTGTATATGGTTTTTCATTTGGAAGCTAGTGCAAGGCTTTTGTATATGGCTTTTCATTTGGAAGTTAGTGCATGGCTTTAGTATATGGCTTTCTTGGGTGCATATATGTTTGTTCACGTGGCTTGAGTATATAGCATAATACTATGTTTTGTTATTTTTTATAATAAGTATTGTATGCTTTTTTTGAGCTTTGTTGAGTGGTAGCATGGCGATACGTTTTTAACAAGAATAATGCCTTGTCGAATGGGATTGGCTTAGCTTTGTGCATGTCACCTAGAATTTTTAGTCTGAAGAATTGATGACTTCTCACCATAAATCAAGTTAGTAACTCAATTCTTATGCCATGTCATCTGAGCCGAAGGCAGGTCCTCTTGTGAGATTATGTCATACTTGAAAGATGTTTTGTTGTCATCTGAGATTGTTGGAATCTGATGAATGTTGTTCCATGTAGTCCAAAAAGAACAAGTATCTTCATATATCAAATGAGGAATATGAGAGTTCACGAACTTTGAGGTAGACTATTTTCTTCTAAATTATCATAACTCATTCCTATCAGATTGTCCCCAGCCAACTGGTCCTGATGAAGATCCTAAAGAAGTTTCCACTCAATTAGACCTGCTGGAGGATTGTTGCTTGAATGCTTCCAAAAGATTGGATTGAATAGCATGGTTGTAGCCTCACGTGTTTGGGAGGTTGAAGAAGTCTGTTCCAATTGATTTTGAATTAATATTAGCGCTTTATATGGTTAGACTTTCATCTTCCAATGATCGTATCTATTCTTGTAAAGTGGTAATTGTGCGGCCATGTGATCTTTGAAATTTTTTTGTTGTGTCAATGATGATGTTTGTTGTGTGATTTAAGGATAGTGTGTATGAATCTTGACTGTGATATCTTTGCCTGCTTTGAATCGCTAGAGCCCCACGGTGGGCGCCAAATTGCGGATGCTGGTTTTCGACCAAGGTCTACAATCGAGAATTTATAGGTTGGGGGCATTAGCGATCCTGCAAGACAAAAGTAGAGTGAGTGGGAGTAGACTGACCACCGATGTGGTGGGTGCCGGGGGCACTCCGACGCTCAAGTCAGTAGTATGAAATGAGCTGTAAATAATATAAGAACAAGGTCAGAAGTTACCTTGACTTTTGCCGTGAGGGCGATAGCCGGTGTTTAGAGAGTATGAAGCTTTAGGAGCTCAAGTTTGAGTGCTCAGACTTGAATGAATATTATGTGAATTGTATTATCGTTTTATAGGTAAAGAAAAAATGACTTCATTAGTTGGCATGAGTCCCACAGCACGTTCGATGTCTCTGCTTTCGGTGAGGAAAGATAATCTGCATGTGAAGTTGGTATTTGTTGGAGAAGGAGTTCGTCCTTAAGCAGATGTTTTTATCCTAATTTAATAATGTGTGTTATTATGGGCTGAGTCTATGTCTTTGGGCTTTATATGGTGTTGGATTCGGACAATTTTACCCTTGGGTCCAAATTTGGCCCTTATAATGAACCACTTGAAGAATTAAAGAACACAAAGAGGGATATGATAAATACCTTGAAACTTGAAGAGAGGGCTCCAACCTTTCGACTTGAGAGGAAGATTTAGCAAATGAGGCAAGTGAACCCCCAACACTCTATATACTCTACCAAATTTTGGCGCCTCATTTTCCCACCAAAAAGAGGCCTCGATATGAATGCCACATTTATTGCGATTTGGGAAATCGAGAAACACATGGCTCGTTTAAAGCCTGATGAGAATTCTGTCGACTGAGTACTTCCTCAATGATGTCACATGGGGAATCTTGTCCAGCCGACATGTAGGCTCGATTTGGTCCCAATTCGGTAACAATCGAGTGAATGATTTACTTGCCTTCATCAGATCCAGTCGATGGGAACACTCCCCAATTGGCTCATGATCGAGTCAAGTTCAGTAAATGGACCTTCTTCTGTTGCAGCCGACATGTAGACTCGATTTGGTCCCGATTTGGTGCCAATTGAGTGAATGATTTCCTGGCCTTCATCAGGTACAGTCGACAGGAACACTCCCCAATATACTCATGATGGAGTCTAGTTCATTAAATGGACCTACTTCTGGTCCAGTCGACATGTAGACTCGATTTAGTCCATATTCGGTACCAAATAAGTGAATGATTTCCTGGCCTTCATCAGGTCCAGTCGACGGGAACACTCCCCAATTGGCTTATGATCGAGTCAAGTTCAGTAAATGGACCGTATTCTGGTCCAGCCGACATGATAGACTCGATTTGGTCCATATTTGGTGCCAATCGAGTGAATGATTTTCTAGCCTTCATCAGGTCCGAGTCGACGGGAACACTCCCCAAAAGACTCATGATGGAGTCTAGTTCATTAAATGGACCTACTTCTGATCCAGTCGACCTGTAGACTCGATTTGGTCAATATTCGATACGAAACAAGTGAATGATTTCTTGGCCTTCATCAGGTCCAGTCGACGAGAACACTCCCAATAGACTCATGATGGAGTCTAGTTCATTAAATGGACCTACTTCTGGTCCAGTCGACTTGTAGACTTGATTTGGTCCTTATTCGATACCAAACGAGTGAATGATTTCCTGGCCTTCATCAGGTCCAGTCGACGGGAACACTCCCTAGTTGGCTCATGATCGAGTGAAGTTCAGTACATGGACCTTCTTCTGGTCCAACTGACATGTAGACTCGATTCGGTCCCTATTCGGTACCAAGCGAGTGAATGATTTCCTAGCTTTCATCAGGTCCAGTCGATGGAACGCTCCCTAATTGGCTCGTGATCGAGTCAAGTTCAGTGAATGTACCTTCTTCAGGTCTAGCCGATTTTTAGACTCGATTTGGTCCCTATTCGGCACCAAACGAGTAAATGGGTACTGGCGTTCATCAGGTCCAGCCGACGGGAACACTCCCCAATTGGCTCATGGTTGAGTCTGGTACAATACTTGGATCTTCTTCTGGTTCAGACGACACGTAGACTCGATTTGGTCCATGTCCGGTACCAAACGATTGAGTCGATAAACTCCCTCATAAATAGGCTAATTAATCGATTCAAGTGTCGATTCAGACCTTCATCTGGTACCAGACGGCATGCGACTTGACTAGGTCCCTATACCGCACCAGCCGATAGAATGACCTCCCGGCCATCATCAGGCGAATTGAAGACCTGAACCAAACTCGGCCCAGGCTACTTGAAGGCTCCATTGGTCCTCTGACCAATCGAATGGAATTCTTCAAATAACACTACTCGGATCTGTCGACTGGGACGTGACTAGGTAAGTAGAAGACTTGGACTACATTCGGTCTAGACATGAAGACTCCATTGGTCCTTAGTCTAGTCGTATGGATTATGACCGGGATAAACGTCCAATGCGATCGACTAGGGACATCTCCCCTAACTCTTATCGAGTCAGATTCAAGACTTTAGCCACACTGTCCAGGCGACATTGAAGACACTCAATCGCGTTCTAGTGCTGACAACAAAGACTTTCCCATTTTGATTCAGACGACACGACCAATGAGTACTCTCCAAGCTAATGACTCATTGACTTATAGAGTATGGGACAAACTGTATGGGCCAAATTTGGGCCAAGGGCAATTTTGACTTTTCGCTTCGAGCCCAATACTAAATACACCCCATATTCCCCTAACATTATCCAAAATAAGATCCAGGCCCAAGTTGCCATCTCAAGCCTACACACATAAAGAAGGTCCAATATCCTGTAATCACATGACCCAAGACTCTCAAAGGAAGCCCTACTTTAGAAGTGAATATCGGCCCAAAGATATTACACAAGCCCAGTCCCAATAAAACTGTTAGACATTATGACCCATAGCGTCACTTTTTTGTAAATGATATTGTATTATTGTACGAAATTAACTATGTGATCATGAAATTGCCCTTTTGCCGTTTTGTAAATTATTTACTTTGATATATTGATGGCAAAAGTCCATATGATTAATGCCGTATTGAGATGATATGAGACAGTATCAATATAAAAAGTTTAATCATTAAATATCCCTAGTCGGAGTATTATCGAGATCGGACATCGATAATGCGGAATAGACTAGTATTGCACTTGTGCACGTTGTGATGGCACAACGACATAGTTCTCATATATTTAAGTATTGGATACTTATGCAAGTGTGATAGGAGGTTGTGTTTTACCGATGGTACGGAAAACAGCTTCGCTCTGGATAGACCCCGCGGAATCCCATTGGTAGTATGTCTGCGTGTCTATGGGAGGCCGCATCAGGGTAGGTGTATATGGTCTTAACCTGAGACTTGCATCGCTAGTACTTGCGACAATCGGTAAACTTTGGTTTTGGTGGTTCGGGGCTTTAACCGGTTCTGTGTACGCCTCTTCTGGGTTTATCGAGAATCGTAGTGTACTGGATGTGATGTCAAGATGGAAGTATCACTTCAGACATATGGAGATGATGATCACGCAGGATACAGAACTAGTACTCTATAAATGGTTGCAACCGTCGGGACAATATGACCAGGTCAGGATTGTCCGATTTAAAGAGACTAGTTGTTTGATATCCGATATATGTTTCGTACGGGGCAGACACATTTCCAGCCCCAGGCCTAACATGTGATCGTCCGATACTGGATCGATGTACGCGATACTACGGTATACTACGCTTGATAAAGATCAAATATTCCAGTAAGAATATTTCTGGAGAATTGGGTAGGCATGGCGCTTTGCTAGAAGCCAACCTTGTCTTGTAAATCGGTAAAAACATAGTACGAGGTACATACGTGTTTGGATTATCCAACGACCGTATTTACTGCCAACATATCCAGAGATCTCTTGGGTCGCTTCCTGAAGATTCACCTATGATGTTTGATTCGAACTTTATTAATCTTGGATTAATTACAGAGAAACTTTATTTTTGATAAAATGCATTATTAGGAGAGAGAGAGAGAGATCGATTAATTTGGAATTAATCGATAAAATAATATATTCGATATATTAAACGAAATTAGATTTCGACGGGGAATTAAAATCGGATTTTAATTCGGGCAAACGAATTAATTTAGAATTAATTCGTTAGCGATCTGAATAGTAATTCCGCTAGGCGTGATTATTTAATTCTCGTCGCGACGGAAATTCGTTAATTCGGAATTAGTGAATTTGAGCCCGAAAGTGTTTGCGGACACATTTGTATTTTGAAACGGGTGGGATCCGCAAATCACATCGCGATATCTCATCACTTGACACGAATAGATGATGGATGTATCTAGTCACCTTTATGGGATGATACATTGTCTCTATTCTCAATGTAAGATGATGATGCCATTTAATGAATTTTTGGAGGGAAAAAGCTTTTCACGGTTTTTGAAGAGTTTTTTATCTAAAAAATTCATTTTGGTATATCATGCATCATTATTGCTTTTCTTTACTTGACTCACGGTTTTTTGAAACAATAGAGAACAAGAAAATTGAAAAGACACACTCTCCTCTCCTTCTTCTTCGCGCACGCCGTGAGCTTCAAAAATGCAGAAAATCATTTTTCATTTCTCCATTTTTGCTAGCACATTGAAGGATCAAAAGAGGTGATAGGGAAACAACCTTGGAGCTTGGAACACTTGAAGACTTGAAGCTTCTCTCCATCTTCTTGCTTGGCCGAAACTTCCACCTTGAAGACTCAAGGATCCTCTTCATCATTTTCGTCACAAAGCTTTGTAAGTATGATTCCGCCATGCTTCAAACTTTGCATGTATATATTTGTATTTCTATGGCTTAATCTTTCTTTGGGACTAATTATAGAAACCAACAATGGTATCATGGAGCCATGTTTAAGCATGAAATACATTAGGGTTAATTTGGGGAAAATTGATTGAAGCATGTTCTTGTGAAATTGGATGCTAAAGTATGCTTATATGTATGTTATATGATATAATACATGATCAATTTTAAGAAAAATGCATTGGATGATTTTTTTCCCCAAAATGTTGCTTTGGCCGAATGTGAGGTACTTCCACTGAGTTGAATTTTTTGCATGCACAAGTTCATTAGATGATTTGAGTATGCTTAAATGTATGTAATATGATATTATACATGATCAATTTTGAGAAAAATGCATTGGATAATTTTTCCCCAAAATTGATGCTTTGGCCGAATGTGTAGGTCATTCCAATGGGTTGGATTTTTCATGCACAAGTTCATTAGATGACTTAAGCATGATTATATGTATGATATATGATGTAATGCATGATCAATTTTGAGAAAAATGCATTGGATGATTTTTCCCCAAAATTGTTTCTTTGACCGAAAATGGAGGTCTTGTAATGGATTATATTTTTCTGTTTATAAGTTCATTAGATGACTTAAAAACGTATACGGGATTTAGATTAGTGATTCAATTGGATTGAAAAACAAATCGAACAAAAAAAAAAAATCCCTCTTGGCCGAATGCAATAAGGCATGTTAAAGGACTTGATTTTTTGTTCAAATAAATGTTGGACATGTGTTTTGAACATGTGATGATTAATAAATTAAATTGATGTTTTTGAAATATTTGGTTTAATGAATTAATCATGGATTTACACTTTAATTAATTGAATTTTAAAATTTGGAATATTAAAATTTAATTAATTGGGCTTGTATTATTATATTTGGGCATAATGGGCTTGGTTGGGCCAAGTAGATTTGGGCCAAAAGGATTGGATCCAATTTGGGCTTAAATCACTCCATTAAGTCCAATATAGTAAAATGGGCTTTAATGTTTAATTGGGCCTTATGGGCTTGAAATTGATTTTATGGCATTTAAGGGTGATTCCTTATTTGGGCTTGGTAATTGGGTTTGACCCACATTGACCAAGGCCAAGCCTTGATAAATCAATGAAAGCCATCGGACTTTAATTAAACACACATTGGATGTTAGTTAGGCTTGGAGACCCAATTGGATAAGATTTAGAATCTAAGTCTTTAAAAGCACATTAAAAGTGTAAACATTTAATTTGGAATTAAATAAATTGAATTAGTATTGAATGCGACTTAAATTGGATTTAACGGGTAGTTCGATATAATTCGTGAATTCGTACCTTATGTACTTATTCTCAAACGAGTTGGACTCGCGCAAAATCAAACCGTTGTTTGAACATTGGATGATCACTTAAACAAAGACTAATTAATTGGATTTGATTGGTTGTATAGCATGTCTTGATTGAATATATATGTATGTGATGAATAAATAGTGTATATCGGATGGATATTAGAAGGGAAAGGGTAATTTTAGAAATTATTGTAATTTAGAATTTATAAATTGGACCTGCGTGTCCAGCCTTATCTCTTTTATCTCTTTGTATTCTTCTCACCTAATTCCCCTCAATGTAAATGAGGTTTCTCTTATTGTATTATGTAATTGGGTAGAAGTAGAATATTGCTAGCGGGAAGAGGAAAGGGAGTGATTTGTTC
This sequence comes from Zanthoxylum bungeanum, assembly GCA_019454045.1. Classification (NCBI taxonomy): domain Eukaryota; kingdom Viridiplantae; phylum Streptophyta; class Magnoliopsida; order Sapindales; family Rutaceae; genus Zanthoxylum; species Zanthoxylum bungeanum. The sequence goes on along the minus strand of SKCR01033850.1, from coordinate 24,850 downwards.
TAGGAACAAGTTGTTTTATATATCCATCCGTATATCACTATTAATTTACTTTACGCACTTTATGATGTTTTACAAACATGCTTAAGGGGTATATGATGATGAGACCTAACAAAGATAATTAAATTGGTTGCCAATTAAGCAAAAATCCCTCAATATTATATTAAGCGATTATCCTTCCATTGAATGATTCTTGTTCAAGATCCAAAATTGGCATTGGTTTGTTGGCCAAAGTCAAGACCTTTGTCAATTGAGGATGTACTTGAATCATGAGAGTTTTGTTCCACATCGGTGTCTTGTCCAAGTTGTGATTTGTTGGCCAAAGTCAAGATCACTTCTTGTCCAACGACATTGATTACGAATCTTTCCTTGTCAATGGGTCCCGCTTAACCGGAATCATTAGGTTTGTTGTGCCAAAGCCAAGGCCTAGATGATTCGGAGGATATGGGTTAGGAAAATGTATTAGATACATTGGCATAAGTAAATATACATATGTTTTGGATTTGGATGTCCACCTAACCGGATCTAGGAATTGGATGGGATCCAATTGATCTTTGAGATCTACCTAGTTAAATAGCATACAGTTTGTTGGCCAAAGTCAAGGTTGTGTGTTATTTAACGGGATCCTAGCCCACTAGGAAATAGGATTTCCCGAGTTCTCAACAGAGGGTTAGAGACTTGATAAAAATAGTGGGAGGCTAGTATTGAATTTGCAATTTCGTTCAGATACTTAGCCCTATGCGTCTTTCAATTATTTCGTCAATAATTAAGATAGTTGGACTAATCATTAAGTTTTCTTGTAACAGTTTGACTGTACCCATTTTATCGTTATCTAGAATAGTTGGACTATCGTAGTTGAGATGGCAAGCAAGGTAAATGTCCGAGACATCATCATGGGTGACAATGTCTTTAAGGGCACAAACTTCACTGATTGGGAAATGAACCTGAGGATAGTCCTTGGGGCTGAGAGGATGCTGTACACTATACAAACACCTCTCCCGCCTAAGCCCACTGACCCACTTGAGCTGGAGTTATGGAAAACTCACAGCAATGATTGTGACACTGCTCAGGCTATTATGTTAGCTTCGATGACTCAGCACTTTCGTCGCCAAAATAGGGACTTGGATCCTTATAATATGATGGCTAGACTGCGAGATCTCCACCGCTCCAACAAGCAGATGGAGAGGTACGAGTTGGTGAAGAACTCTTCCCCGCGCCCGAATGACTGAAGGCGCATCAGTTGAGGCCCACGGGGCTCAAATGATCACCGATATGATGAGTTGGCCAATATGGGAATAGTCTTGGAGGCTGAGCTGACCATAGATTTGATCTTACAGTCACTTCCTGATTCTTGGAAACAAATCATAATCAATTATAAGTTGATGGACACAGATGACTCTCTTGGAGAGCTGTTATCCATCTTGAAGGAGTCTGAAAAAGAACTCCAAAAAGGGGGCAAGCGCGAGGCGCACTATGCATCGACCTCTCAAGGCCAAGGGCTGGGCCCAAAGCACTGGAGGGGTGAGGAAGAAGAAACATAAGAATAAGGGTAAAGGCAAGTCGACAAAAGCTTCTGGGAAGCCAAGGAACAAATCTCAAGATGTCTGCCTCAATTGCGGCAAGAGGGTCACTGGAAACGTGACTGCCGAATGGGCAAGGGACAAAGGAGGATATCTAGGCAGGCAAGGAACTAGCCTCTGGTATGTTTGTTATTGAGATAAATATGACTACTTCTAGTTTTAAAAATTGGATTTTTGATTGTGGTTGTGCTGCTCATATATGTACTGATTTGCAGGATCTGCAGAATAGCAGGATCTGCAGAATAGCAGGATGCTGACTTCAGGGGAGGTTGATCTACGAGTCGGAAATGGAACTCCAGTTGCTGTTTTGGCTGTAGGGACTTTTGTTTTGGAATTGCCCTCGGGGCATTTACTTAAACTTTTGAACTGTTTATTATATACCTAGTTTGACTAGGAATATCTTTTTTGTATCTTTGTTAACCCAGCAAGGGTACACTTTTGTTTTTAGAAACACTGGGTGTTATTTATATAAAATGATGCAGAAATTTGCACTGCTGTTGCAAATAATGGCCTTTATATTTTGAATATAAATGAATCTCCTAAACATAAAAACAACAAAAAGGCTCAAAAGGAGTAATCTAAAAGATAAAGCTTACATGTGGCATTGTCGTCTAGGACACATTAACAAGACTCGCGCATATCCACACTTTCGAAGAGTGGGTACTTGGACGGATTTGATCTTAATTCATATGATGTCTGCGAATCTTGTCTTTTAGGCAAAATTCCTAAATCACCTTTTAGTGGTAAAGGTGAACGTGCCACAGAACTGTTAGCCCTCGTTCATAGCGATGTATGTGGGCCCATGTCTAGCCAGGCTAGAGGTGGATATCATTACTTCGTAACCTTTATGGATGATGCATCTCGTTATGGTTATGTGTATCTAATGAGACACAAGTCAGAAACTTTTGAGAAATTCAAAGAGTTTCGACACAAAGTAGAAAAACAAACAGGCAAGAGTATTAAGACATTACGGTCGGACCGTGGTGGCGAATACTTAAGTTATGAGTTTCAAGATTACTTGAAAGAATATGGTATTCTTTCACAGTGGACTCCTCCTGGAACACCGCAATTAAACGGTGTGTCTGAACGGAGAAACCGTACCTTGTTAGACATGGTAAGGTCGATGATGAGTCGGACTGAGCTACCAATATCCTTCTGGGGATACGCATTAAACAGTACAGTACTTATATTGAATAAGGTTCCGTCAAAGTCTGTTGAACATACTCCATATGAGATATGGACAGGGAGGAAACCAGGTTTCTCTTTCCTGAAGATTTGGGGATGCTGGGCATATGTTAAACGTTTGGAAGGTACCAAACTAGAATCCAAATCAGATAAATGCCTTTTCGTGGGATATCCTAAGGAAACCAAAGGATATTACTTCTATCACCCACAAGAGAACAAAGTATTTATTGCTCTACATGCATTATTCCTTGAGAAGGAATTCCTAGATGCAGTGGTAAGTGGGAGGAAAGTGGAGCTCGATGAAAATCGTAGTGATACTGTTCTCTGGCAATGAATCAACGACGGAACATAAACAGACCATCCAGGATGAGTCTGTACCACAATCTTCATATACACAGGACCGCGTAGGTCGGAGAGAGTCAGGACAGTACCTGAGAGGTATGGGTTCCTGATCTCGCCTCATGTAGATATTAATCTTATTGAGGATAATGAACCGGCTACGTATGAGGAAGCAATACAGAATATTGATTCCGCTTTATGGCAAGAAGCCATGAAGTCCGAGATGGATTCCATGTATGCCAACCAAGTTTGGACACTGGTTGATGCACCAGAAGGCGTAAAGCCTATTGGATGCAGATGGATCTTCAAGAAGAAGACCGACATGGATGGCAACGTGCAAACGTACAAAACTAGGCTTGTAGCAAAAGGGTATCGTCAGCAATATGATATTGATTATGACGAAACTTTCTCACCCGTTGCCATGATTAAATCCATTCGGATAATGCTTGCAATAGCTGCATATTTCGATTACGAGATATGGCAGATGGACGTTAAAACCGCTTTCCTTAACGGAAACCTTTTGGAGGATGTTTATATATCGACAACCTGACGGTTTTATCGTACCTAGACTTGCAAACAAGGTTTGTAAGTTAAATCGATCCATTTATGGATTGAAGCAAGCATCACGGTCATGGAATCAACGTTTTGATGAGATCATAAAAGAATATGATTTCGTACAAAACGATGATGACCCTTGTGTATACAAGAAGGTTTAGTGGGAGAGCACTGACTTTTATTGTCCTTTATGTCGACGACGTATTGCTTATAGGCAATGACATTCCCATGCTAACGTCGGTGAAAGCTTGGCTTTCATTAAAATTCTCCATGAAAGATCTGGGAGAAGCAGCCTTTATTCTGAGAATAAAGATCTACCGGGATAGATCTAGAAAGCTGCTTGGACTCTCCCAGAGTACATATATTGACAAAGTGTTGAAGCGATTCAACATGGATCAATCCAAGAAGGGATTGATGCCAATGTCGCGTGGTATCCTTCTGTCTAAAGACATGTGTCCTAAGACTAAAGAAGAGAGAGATAACATTAGTCGAATACCATTCGCCTCGGCAGTCGGATCGATCATGTATGCCATGATATGTACGCGACCTGATGTGTCATATGCTTTGAGCATGTGCAGTCGCTATCAGGCCGATCCAGGTGAAAGTCACTGGATGGCAGTTAAGAATATCCTTAAGTATCTTAGACGAACTAAGGATGCTTTCTTAATTTATGGAGGTGGAGAACTTGAGGTGTCTGGGTACACCGATGCAAGTTTCCAAACCGACAAGGACGACTTCAAGTCGCAATCGGGGTACATTTTTTGTTTGAATAACGGAGCAGTGAGCTGGAAATCTTCCAAGCAAGATACTGTTGCCGATTCAACAACTGAAGCGGAGTATATCGCTGCGTCGGAAGCAGCAAATGAGGCAGTTTGGATCCGAAAATTCCTAATCGGATTAGGAGTAGTTCCGTTAGCAGCTGAGCCCGTACCATTGTATTGTGACAATAACGGGGCTATAGCACAAGCTAAGGACCAAGGTCTCATCAACGATCCAAGCATGTTCTTCGGCGTTACCATCTGATTCGGGAGATTATACATCGTGGCGATGTAAAGTCGAAAAGGTCGCATCAGATGACAACATTGCAGATCCGCTGACGAAGGCTGTTCTCAGCAAGTGTTTGAACGACATATACATAGTTCAGGTATTAGATGCTTGAGTGACTGGCTATAGGCAAGTGGGAGATTGTTAGACATTATGACCCATAGCGTCACTGTTTTGTAAATGATATTGTATTATTGTACAAAATTAACTATGTGATCATGAAATTGCCCTTTTGCCGTTTTGCAAATTATTTACTTTGATATATTGATGGCAAAAGTCCATATGATAATGCCGTATTGAGATGATATGAGACAGTATCAATATAAAAGGTTTAATCATTAAATATCCCTAGTCGGAGTATTATCGAGATCAGACATCGATAATGCGGAATAGACTAGTATTGCACTTGTGCACGTTGTGATGGCACAACGGCATAGTTCTCATATATTTAAGTATTGGATACTTATGCAAGTGCGATAGGAGGTTGTGTTTTACCGATGGTACGGAAAACAGCTTCGCTCTGGATAGACCCCGCGGAATCCCATTGGTAGTATGTCTGCGTGTCTATGGGAGGCCGCATCAGGGTAGGTGTATATGGTCTTAACCTGAGACTTGCATCGCTAGTACTTGCGACAATCGGTAAACTTTGGTTTTGGTGGTTCGGGGCTTTAAACCGTTCTGTGTACGCCTCTTCTGGGTTTATCGAGAATCGTAGTGTACTGGATGTGATGTCAAGATGGAAGTATCACTTCAGACATATGGAGATGATGATCACGCAGGATACAGAACTAGTACTCTATAAAAGGTTGCAACCGTCGGGACAATATGACCAGGTCAGGATTGTCCGATTTAAAGAGACTAGTTGTTTGATATCCGATATATGTTTCGTACGGGGCAGACACATTTCCAGCCCCAGGCCTAACATGTGATCGTCCGATATTGGATCGATGTACGCGATACTACGGTATACTACGCTTGATAAAGATCAAATATTCTAGTAAGAATATTTCTGGAGAATTGGGTAGGCATGGCGCTTTGCTAGAAGCCAACCTTGTCTTGTAAATCGATAAAAACGTAGTACGAGGTACATACGTGTTTGGATTATCCAACGACCGTATTTACTGCCAACATATCCGGAGATCTCTTGGGTCGCTTCCTGAAGATTCACCTATGATGTTTGATTCGAACTTTATTAATCTTGGATTAATTACGGAGAAACTTTATCTTGGATAAAATGCCTTATTAGGAGAGAGAGAGAGAGATCGATTAATTTGGAATAATCGATTAAATAATATATTCGATATATGAAACGAAATTAGATTTCGACGCGGAATTAAAATCGGATTTTAATTCGGCCAAACGAATTAATTTAGAATTAATTCGTTAGCGATCTGAATAGTAATTCCGCTAGGCGTGATTATTTAATTCTCGTCGCGACGGAAATTCGTTAATTCGGAATTAGCGAATTTGAGCCCGAAAGTGTTTGCGGACACATTCGTATTTTGAAACGGGTGGGATCCGCAAATCACATCGCGATATCTCATCACTTGACACGAATAGATGATGGATGTATCTAGTCACCTTTATGGGATGATACATTGTCTCTATTCTCAATGTAAGATGATGATGCCATTTAATGAATTTTTGGAGGGAAAAAGCTTTTCACGGTTTTTGAAGAGTTTTTTATCTAAAAAATTCATTTTGGTATATCATGCATCATTATTGCTTTTCTTTACTTGACTCACGGTTTTTTGAAACAATAGAGAACAAGAAAATTGAAAAGACACACTCTCCTCTCCTTCTTCTTCACGCACGCCGTGAGCTTCAAAAAGGCAGAAAATCATTTTTCATTTCTCCATTTTTGCTAGCACATTGAAGGATCAAAAGAGGTGATAGGGAAACAACCTTGGAGCTTGGAACACTTGAAGACTTGAAGCTTCTCTCCATCTTCTTGCTTGGCCAAAACTTCCACCTTGAAGACTCAAGGATCCTCTTCATCATTTTCGTCACAAAGCTTAGTAAGTATGATTCCGCCATGCTTCAAACTTTGCATGTATATTATTTGTATTTCTATGGCTTAATCTTTCTTTGGGACTAATTATAGAAACCAACAATGGTATCATGGAGCCATGTTTAAGCATGAAATACATTAGGGTTAATTTGGGGAAAATTGATTGAAGCATGTTCTTGTGAAATTGGATGCTAAAGTATGCTTATATGTATGTTATATGATATAATACATGATCAATTTTAAGAAAAATGCATTGGATGATTTTTTCCCCAAAATGTTGCTTTGGCCGAATGTGAGGTACTTCCACTGAGTTGAATTTTTTGCATGCACAAGTTCATTAGATGATTTGAGTATGCTTAAATGTATGTAATATGATATTATACATGATCAATTTTGAGAAAAATGCATTGGATAATTTTTCCCCAAAATTGATGCTTTGGCCGAATGTGTAGGTCATTCCAATGGATTGGATTTTTCATGCACAAGTTCATTAGATGACTTAAGCATGATTATATGTATGATATATGATGTAATGCATGATCAATTTTGAGAAAAATGCATTGGATGATTTTTCCCCAAAATTGTTTCTTTGACCGAAAATGGAGGTCCTTGTAATGGATTATATTTTTCTGTTTATAAGTTCATTAGATGACTTAAAAACGTATACGGGATTTAGATTAGTGATTCAATTGGATTGAAAAAAATCATGTTTAGGATCTTAGAAGCATGTCTTAGAGACTAACAATGGTATCAGAGCCTACTAAACTTGATTTGGAAATATAAGGTTCATAACTTTAATTTGGGTATTTTTGTTTGGAGCATGAAATTTCTAAATTAAGTGTTTGGTTGATGTTAGATGATGATAACTTAGAGTTGTGCATCATTGGATTGTTAAAAATTGATTGGATCAAATTTCCCCTAAATCCTCTACATTGGCCGAATGTACCCTAGGATTAGCTCATGGTGATTTTTTGAAATTAGACACTTGGATGTGTTAATGGCATGAAATAAATATTGAATGTTGATTTAATTGGATTGAAATCAAATTGGATGTTATTTTCATGTAATTGCCGTGAATGAGCATGTTGTTGGAAGACTTGATTTTGCTTCAATTTATGTTGGACATGAATTGGAATGATAAAGCATGATTAACTAGATTAATAAATATTTTGGAAATATTAGATTAATTAATTAGTTGGGTTAATTACACTTAAATTCAATTAATGAAATATTTGTAATATTGTATTAATCTAATTTGGTTATAATTGGGCTAATGGGCTTGGTTGGGCTATGTTTGGTTTTGGACAATTGGGTTGGATCCAATTGGGCCAAAACCATTTCCATAAAAGTCCAAAATATGACTTTGGGCCTTTTAATAATTTAATTGGGCCTAATGGGCAAAAATTAATTTTTTTTTTTTTTTTTTTGCATAGGGTGATTCCTAAATGGGCCAAGGCATTATGGGTTTGATCCATAATGGCCAAAAGTCCATGCCTAAAGAATTAATTAAAAGCCCATTGGACCTAATTGAATTGGCATTGGATGCTAAATGGGCATTTGAGGCCATTTGGATTGGATTTGGAATCCAAGTCTAAAAAGGCACTATAATAGGTGTAATTATTTAATATGGAATTAAACATGAATTAGTATTGGATACAATTTAAATTAGATATAAAATTGTAGTTCGATATAATTCAAGAATACTTACTTTGATTATTTATTCTTAAACGAGTTGGACTAGCGCAAATCAAATCGTTGTATGAACATTGGATGGTCATTAATTGAAGAATTAATTAATTGGATTAGATTGATTGACAACATGCTATGTGTGAATACTTGGATGTATTTGTTGAATAATGTATATCGGATGGATATTAGATGGGTGGGGTCAATTTTGGAAATTGCTGTAAATATGGTATTTATTTGAAATTGGACTTGCGTGTCCAACCTATCACCTCTCATTCTCATTGTATTTCTCTTCTCACCAATTCCCCTCAATGTAAATGAGGTTTCTTATAGTGTTATGTAATTGGGTATAAAAGAATGTAAAGTGCTAGTGGGAGAGAGGAATAGAGAGTTTTTTTCTATGAACAAAATGTGAATATCCATCCGCATATCATTATTAATTTTATCGCACCTTATTATGCTTTTAGAATACATGTTTAAGCGTTTCATTCCATTCAGTGGTTCTCTCTCAAGATTCAAGATTGGCTTTGATTTGTTGGCCAAAGTCAAGATCATTGTCAATCGCGGATGTGTTTGAACCATGAAAGCTTTGTTAACATCGTATGTCTTGGGAATTTGTGACTTCTTGGCCAAAATCAAGGTCACTTCTGTTCATCTACATGGATTTCGAAGTTTTCCCACTGTCAATGGGTCACGCTTAACTAAAATCATTAAGTTTGTTAAGCCAAAGCCAAGCCTTAGTTGATTCAGAGGAAATAGGTTAGGAAATATATTAGATATATGTTTTGGACTTGGAGGTCCACCTATCGGATCTAGGAATTGGATGAGATCCAATTTATCTTAGAGATCTACCTAGTTAAGTTTTATACAGCTTGTTGGCCAAAGTCAAGGTTGTGTATTATTTAACGGGATCCTAGCCCACTAAGAAACAAGGTTTCCCGAGTACTCAACGGAGGATTAGAGGCTCGCCGAAAAATAGTGGGAGGCTAGTATTAAATTTGCAATTTCGTTTAATACTCGCTAAAATACGCGCTCTTTTATTATTTCTCATCATTATTTATATTAGTTAGACTAATATTATTTTATTGCTTTCTTTGAACTGTTAGACTGTACTCAAACACTACTCCACTTGTAGTTGGTTATATAGTTGGACTATAGTAACCATTGCATTTTGAGTGTACCCGAAATCGTTGGTTGGATAGTTGGACAATAGCAATCAAGATGGCTGGAAAGATTAGTGTTATTGACATAATCATGGGCAAGAATGTCTTTAACGGCGCAAATTTTCCAGACTGGGAGATGAATCTCACGATAGTCCTGGAAGCTGAGAAGTTGCTATATGTTATAGAGAGGCCTCTTGGGCCTGAGCCCAAGCTTGAGCGACCAGTTGATCATGAACTTTGGAAGGCTCATCGAGATGATAACTTTACTGCTCAGTCTGTCATGCTTGCTGCAATGACTCCTCAGTTTCATCATCAAAACAAGGGATTGGATCCTTATAATATGATGTTGAAATTGAAGGAAATTCATAGATCTAATCTTAGATCTCAGAAGTATTAATTGGAAACGAAACTCTTTCGCTCGCGTATGTCAGAGGGTACATATGTCGAACATTACGTGTCGCAGATGATTGTTGACATCGAATAGCTAGGTCAGCTGGGCATCACCTTCGAGGCCGAGACTTCAATAGATTTGATCTTATAGTTTCTGCCGACTACTAGGGCGGGTTCATCGTGAACTATAATATGATGAACCAAGAGAAAACTCTTGGAGAGTTAATGGCTATGCTGAAAGAGGCAGAGTCAGAGCTTCAAAAAGGGCAAGGCTAAATCATCACAGTCTTCTGGGAAGACAAAAGATATATCCCAAGACGTCTCCCTACACTGTGGAAAATGGGGTCACTGGAAGCGTGACTGCCGTAAGTACCATGCGGACTGGAAGAAAGCGAAGGTGGGCAAGGCTCCGACTTCAGGTATGTTTGTTATTAAAATAAACATGTCCACTACTGGTTTTAAAAATTGGATTTTTGATACTGGATGTGGTACTCACATATGTACTGATGTGCCGGATCTGCAGATTAGCAGGAGACTGGCTTCAGGTGAGATCGACCTATGAGTCGAAAATGGGACGAAAGTCACCGTTTTGGCCGTTGGTACCTATGTTTTGAATCTGCCCTTGGGGCATGTACTTACATTAGGGGACTTTTATTTTGTACCTAGTTTGACTAGAAATATCATCTATGTATCTTGTTTAACCCGATGCGGGTATACCTTTGTATTCCAGAACATTGGGTGTTTTGTATATAAATATGATGTTTTGATATGTACAGCGGATGTTAATAATGATCTTTATATTTTGAATATGAACGAATCTCAAACATATAACATAACAAACAAAAGGCTCAAATTGAGTAATACGGATGAGACTTATTTGTGGCATTGTCGTCTGGGACACATTAACGAAACTCGTATATCCACACTTTCGAAGTATGGATACTTGGACGGATTTGATCCTAATTCATATGATGTCTGTGAATCTTGTTTATTAGGCAAAATGCCTAAAACACCTTTTAGTGGTAAAGGTGTACGTGCCACTGAGCTGTTAGCCCTCGTTCATAGTGACGTATGTGGGCCTATGTCTAGCCAGGCTAGAGGTGGATATGAATAATTCGTAACCTTTACGGATGATACATCACGTTATGGTTATGTGTATCTTATGAAACACAAGTCGGAAACTTTTAAGAAATTCAAAGAGTTTCGACACGAAGTAGAAAAACAAACTGGCAAAATTATTAAGACATTACGGTCAGACCGTGGCATAGAATACTTGAGTAATGATTTTCAAAATTACTTGAAAGAACATGGTATTCTTTCGCAGTGGACTCCTCCCGGAACACCTCAATTGAATGGTGTGTCTGAACGAAGAAACCAAACTTTGTTGGACATGGTAAGGTCCATGATAATTCACACAGAGCTATCGATTTCCTTCTGGGGATACACATTAAACAGTGCAATACTTATTTTGAATAAGGTTCCGTCAAAGTCTGTTGGACAGACTCCATATGAAATATGGACAGGAAAGAAACCGGGTTTCTCATTCCAGAAGATTTGGGGATGCTGGTGTTAGACAGTAATGACCCATAGCGTCACTATTTTGTAAATGATATTGTATTATTGTACAAAATTAACTATGTAGTAATGAAATTGCCTTTTACCGTTTTGTAATTTATTTACTTTGATATATAAATGGTAAAAGTCCCTATGATTAGTTCCGGATTGTGATGATATGAGACAGTATCAATCCATAAAGGTTTAATCATTAAATATCCCTAGTCGTAGTATTATCGAGATTGGACATCGATAATGCGGAATAGACTAGTACTGCACTTGTGCATGTTGTGAGGGCACAACGGCATAGTTCTCATATATTTAAGTATTGGATACTTATGCAAGTGCGGTAGGAGGTTGTGTTTTACCGATGGTACGGAAAACAGCTTCGCTCTGGATAGACCCCGCGGAGTCCCATTGGTAGTATGTCTGCGTGTCTATGGGAGTCCGCTTCAGGGTAGGTGCATATGATCTTAACCTGAGATTTGCATCGCTAGTACTTACGACAATCGGTAAAATTTAGGTTTGGTGGTCCAGGGCTTTAACGAGTTCTGTGTATACCTCTTCTGGGTTTATCGAGAATCGTAGTGTACTGGGTGTGATGTCAAGATGGAAGTATCACTTCAGACATATGGAGATGATGATCGCGAGGGATTCAGAACTAGTACTCTATAATGGTTGCAACCATCGGGATAATATGACTAGGTCAGGATTATCCGATTCAAAGAGACTGGTTGCTTGATGTCCGATATGTGTATCGTACGGGGCAGACACATATCCAGCCCCAGGCCTTACATGTGATCATCCGATACTGGTTCGATATACACTATACTACGGTATACTACGCCTGTTATAGATCTAATATTCCAATAAGAATATTTCTAGAGAATTGGGTAGGCATGGCGTTTTGCTAGAAGCTAACCTTGTCTTGTAAATCGGTAAAAACGTAGTACTTGGTACGTACGTGTTCGAATAGTTCGACAACCGGATTTACTGCCAACATATCTAGAGGTCTCTTGGGTCGCTTCCCGAAGATTCACCGATGACGTATGATTCAAACTCGATTAATCTTGGATTAATTACGGAGAGACTTTATCTTGGATAAAGTATTATATAAAGAGAGAGAACGATTAATTTAGAATTAATCGTAAAATTATTATATTCGATATAATAATCGGAATTCGATTTCGACGCGAAATTGAAATTAGATTTTAATTCGGGCAAACGAGTTAATTTAGAATTAATTCGTTAGCGACGTAAATAATAATTTCGCTAGGCGCAATTATTTATTTAAATTCGATTTAATTAACGTCGCGATGTAAGCTCGGTATTTCGGAAATATCGAACCCGAACGCGTGAGTGCACGTGGGCCCACTTTCATTTGGAAACGTGTGGGGCCCACATGACACTTGTCATTATTTGCATTATTTAATCAAGATGTATTGCATGAAGATAGTGTACAAAGCACTCAAGGGTATTGCATGGAAATTGAGTGTTAGACACTCTAAGTCTTTGCATGGTTTGTGTCATATTTATATTATTATTTAATATAATTATGACATAAATATAAATTGATTTTTGAGACAAAAATCATAATCTTCTCTCCCTCTCAAGCTTACCGAAACAGTAAGCTCTCACAGCCCTCTCCATTTCTTCATTTTTGTTGCAAAAAGGCTTGAAGAAAGTGTGTGTGTTTGGAACAATAAATCACATATTTGGCTAGCACCATCAAGGGATCATACAAGGTGTTATGGGAAACTCATCTTAGAGCTTGGAAGGATCAAACATTGCTTGGAGCTTCTCTTTTCATCTTGGCCGAAACCCTCACTGCACAAAGGAGGAAGTTTTTGTTTCATCAACGCATCCGGATTCCGATCTTTGTGAGTATTGTTTCCGCCATTACTTCAATCTAGTTCATTCTTATATATATTTTGCTTGTTTTTGATCTTGGGACATGGTTATTAGATTTCCAACAGCTGGGAATATGTTAAACGTTTGGATGGTACCAATCTAGAACCCAAATCGGATAAGTGCCTATTTATAGGGTATCCTAAGGAAAAGAAAGGATATAATTTCTACGACCCACAAGAGTACAAAATATTTATTGCTCTCCATGCGGTTTTCCTAGAAAAGCAATTCATGAATGCAGTGGTAAGTGGGAAGAAAATAGAACTCGATGAAAATTGGAGTGATACTATTCCTGACACCGACCCCCTCGTGGAACACGAATAGTCCATCAAGGATGAGACTGTTGCACAATTGTCTAATACACAATAACCGCGTAGGTTGGAGAGAGTCGGAAAAAAACCTGAGAGGTATGTGTTTCTGATCTCACCTCATGTAGACATTAATCTTATTGAGGAAGATGAACCAGCTACGTATGAGGAAGCGATACAAGGTATCGACTCCGCTTTATGGCAATGAGCCATGTAGTCCGAAATGGATTCCATGTATACCAACCAAGTTTGGACACTGGTTGATACACTAGAAGGCATTAAGCCTATTGGTTGTAAATGGGTCTTCAAAAGGAAGACAGACATGGATGGCAACATACAAACATACAAAGCTAGGCTTGTAGCTAAAGGTTATCGTCAATGACATGGTGTCGATTACGATGAAACTTTTTCACATATTGCCATGATTAAATCCATTGGGATAATGCTTGTTATTTCTGCATATTTCGATTATGAAATATGGCAGATGGACATCAAAACCGATTTCCTTAACGGAAACCTTTTGGAGGATGTTTATATGCAACAACCTGATGGTTTTGTCATACCAAAACATGCAAACAAGGTTTGCAAGTTGAACCGATCCATTTATGGATTAAAGCAAGCATCGTGTTCTCGGAACCAACGTTTTGATGAAATCATAAGAGAATATGGTTTCATACAAGACGAAGATGATTCTTGTGTATACAAAAAGTTTAGTGGGAGCACATTGACATTCATTGTCCTATACGTTGATGATGTATTGCTTCTTAGCAATGACATTCCCATGCTACAATCAGTGAAAGCTTAGCTTTCATTAAAATTCCCCATGAAAGACCTGAGAGAAGCAGCCTTTATTATAGGAATAAAGATCTATTGAGATAGATCTTTAAGCTGCTTGGACTCTCCCAGAGCTCGTACATTGACAAAGTGTTTAAGAGATTCAACATGGATCAGTCCAATAGGGGGCTGCTTCTGGTGCCACATGGTGTCTCTCTATCTAAGGATATGTGTCCTAAAACTCAAAATGAGAGAGATACAATGATTCGGATCTCGTATGCTTCAGCATTCAGATCCATCATATACGCCATGATATGTACGCAACCTAATGTCTCATATGACTTAAGCATGTGCAGTCGCTATCAGGCCGATCAAGGTGATGGTCAATGGATTACTGTAAAGAACATCCTTAAGTATCTTAGACGAACTAAGGATTCTTTCTTAGTCTATGGGGAAGGAGAACTTGAGGTGACTGGGTTTGCCGATGCAAGTTTTCAAACCGATAAAGACGACTGTAAGTCGCAATCAGGGTACATATTTTGTTTGAACAACGGAGCAGTGAGCTGGAAATCTTCCAAGCAAGAGACTGTTGCCGATTCAATAACAGAAACATAATATATTACTACAGTTGAGGCAGTAAAAGAAGTAGTTTGGATCCATAAATTCCTAATTAGATTAGGAGTAGTTTCGTTAGCAGCTGAGCCCGTACCTTTGTATTGTGACAATAATGGGGCTATAGCATAGGCTAAGGAACCACAGTCTCATCAACGATCAAAACATGTACTTCGACGATTTCATCTTATTCGTGAGATCATACATCGTGGCGATATGAAGATCGAAAAGATTGTATCAGATGACAACATTGCAGATCCGCTGACGAAAGCTATATCTCAGCAAAAGTTTGAGCAACATGTACATAGTTCAGGTGTTAGATACTTGAGTGATTGGCTATAGGTAAAGTTTGAGATCGTTGGACAATTATGATCTATATCATCACTATTTGTAAAAAAACATTATGTTTTTGTACAAATTAACTATGTGACAAAAGGAAATTGCTATTTTATCATTATTGTAATTAGATTACTTGGATATATATAATGATAAAAGTCCATATGGTTAAATAAGATTAATAAGATATGAGACAATATTAATCCATGAACGGTTTAATCATTAAATATCCCTAGTCGTAGTATTATCGAGACTGGACATCGATAATGCGGAATAGACTAGTATTACACTTGTGCGTGTTATGGAAGCTTAACAGCATAGTTCTCATATATTTAGTTATTGGATACTTATGCAAGTGTAATAAGAGGATTTGTTAGCCGTTGGACCGGGAACAGTTTCGCTTTGGATATACCCCCTCGGAATCCCATTGGTAGTATGACTATGTGTCTATGGGAATCTAAATCAGGGTAGGTGTATGTGATCTTTAACCTGAGACTTGCATCGCTATTACTTGCGACAATAAGTTTACTTTGATATTGGTCGTTTGGAGCTTTAACAGGTTCTGTGTACGCCTCTATTGGGTTTACTGAGACTCATAGTGTATTGGATGTGATGTCAAGATGAGAGTATCACTTCAGTCATATGGAGATGATGGTCACACAGGATACGAAACTAGCACTCTTAAAAGCTGCAGCTATCAGGAAAGTATAATTAGGTCATGACTTTTCAATTACAGAGACTAGTTACGCGGGATCCGACATATGCTTCGTACGGGGCAGACACAGAGCCAGTCCTAGGCCTAGCATGTGACATCCGATACTGGATCATATTACATATTACATTGTATTACTACGTCTGATACAGATAATATTCCTCGACGGATATTTCTGTAGAATTGGGTAGGCACGGTGCTTTGCTAGCAGCCAATCATGTCTTGTAAATCGGTGAGAATGTGGTACGGGGTACGCACATGTTCAGATAGTCCGACAACCATATTTACTGCCAACATATCCAGGAATCTCTTGGGTCGCTTCCCAAAGATTCACCAATGACATTTGACTCGTATAAAATTAATATGGGATTAATTATGAGAGAGAAAATTAATTTGGGATTAATTGCGGCAAGAATTAATATGTGATTAAATTTGTATAGAAGAGAGAACGACATTAATTTAGAATTAATCGATAAAATAAATATATCGGATATATTAATTGAAATTGGATTTCAATACGAAATTAAAATTGGATTTTAACTCGGGCAAACGAATTAATTTGGAATTAATTCGTAAGCGGTTATCGTAATATTTTTGCTAGGCATAATTATTTAATTAAATTGGATTTGATTATGTCGCGACAACAAATTCGTTTAATTTGGAATTAAACGAACTCGGGCCCAAGTCTAGTTGTGTGTTGGAGAACCCAACTAAATTTGGAATTTAAAAGTGGTGGGACCCACTTGACTTACATCAACTTTTGACACTTGATGGAATTTGTTGGGCTTAATAAATTGGATTCATTAAACTCTCAACAACTAAATTTTGGAAACTATACTCACTATTCACTCATCTCTCTCATTCTCCCTCTTAACCGAATTCTCTCTTCTTGGAAGGGAAAATTTTGCTTCAAAATTCTTGAAAGCTAGCACTTGGACAGTCAAACAAGATGATATGGAAACTCACCTAATGCTTTAACAAAAAATCAAAGGCTTGGAGCTTCATCCTATAAAAGAAAGTTTTTGAAATTTCTCAACAAATCAATGTAAGTATTTCCGCAACTTACTTGATTATTTCACACACAAATCATGTTTAGGATCTTGGAAGCATGTCTTAGAGACTAACAGAAACGCCCAAACTCATAAATACCCCTCATGACTCGGCCGTTACCAGCATCCAACGGACGAGCAATCAAATGTAATAAATACACGCGTTTCCTGATAGTGTGTATATAAGAGAAGAAAGTCTACGAGAAAAATGAGGGAAAAGGCTCGACTACTCACAGCTTAATAGTATTCTCTCCAGAGCTCTCAGTGTTGGTTTTAATCTAGGTCCCAAGATCAAACAAGCAATGAAAATATTGTGTGAACACACCAACGAAGATAGCGGAATACTTACATCGGTCGTTTGAGTCGATTCGGAGACGAATCAAGCCAAAATCCCACTGTTTTCTCGCCTGAACTGCAGCAGTGAACTGCCTCCAAAACAGAAATTTTGAGATGCAAAACGGAGCTCCAAGCCTCGTCCGACGGATCCCGGCTCATGGGTGAACCTCCTTACCACCTTCGCAAGACTCGTAGTATGCTAGCACTTGGATTTTCACCATGAAAACCCAACTCTTGCTTCCCTCAAAGTCACGCCAAAATGGTTCAAAACCAGTGAGCTTTTAAGCTTGGGCGTGAGAGAAGAAGACAGCAAAATGAGAGAGAAAGAAATGTGTTAAGTTATTACAAAAGTTGTAAATCATTTTGTTTATATATATTTTCCAAAAATATTAAATGATTTACCAATTAATTTAACTTTCAAAAAGTCAAAGAAATTGAATGTAATAAGCTTGAGTGTTCCACACTCCAATATCAATGTCCATCAAGTCATATCAAGTCTTACAAGTTGTCAAGTCATATCACTCAAAGTGACAAGTGATTTGACGCTTGATGCGACTGATTGATTTGACGCTTGATGCGACTTGCGTTGCCGCAGTCGAATTCGAAATACGAATGCGCTCGCAATCACACTCGGGCTCGGGTTCGCTAATTCCAAATTAACGATTTTTCCGTCGCGTCGTAATTAGATGATTACGCCTAGCGAATTCACTATTCCCGTCGCTAACGAATTAATTCTAAATTAATTCGTTCGCCCGAATTAAAATCTAATTTTAATTCCGCGTCGAAATCTAATTTCGTTTAATATATCGAATATATTAATTTACCGATTAATTCCAAATTAATCATTATCTCTCTCTAGATGATATTTTATCCTAGATAAAATATCTCCGTAATTAATCCTAGATTAATTTTCTCTCTCTTCTATATAATTCCAGATTATACAAGAGTGCGAGTTGTGCGTCATCGGTGGATTATCGGGAAGCGACCCATGAGATCCCCGGATAAGTTGGCAGTAAATACGGCCGTCGGAGTATCCGAATCACGTACGTACCAAGTACTACGTTTTACCGATTTACGAGACAAGGTCGACTCCTAGCAAAGCACCAAGTCTTCCCAATTCTCCGGACATATCCATTTAAGAATATTAAGATCTGTATCAAGCGTAGTATACGATTGTATTGTGCGTATCGGCCCAGTATCGGATAGTCACGTGCTAGGCCTGGGGCTGGATAAGTGTCTGCCCCATACGAAGCACATGTCGGATGTCTGGTAACTAGTCTCTATAATCGGATATACATGACCTTGTCATAATATCCCGATGGCCGCGCAGCACTTAAGAGCACTAATACCGTATCCTGCGTGACATCATCTCCACTATGACTCGAGTGATACTTCCGTCTTGACATCACATCCAATACACTACGATTCTCAATATACCCAGCATTGGCGTACACAGAACCGGTTAGAGTCCTAGACGACCTCAACTAAAGTATATTGATTGTCGTAAGCATTAGCGGTGCAAGTCTCAGGTTAAGACCAAACACACCTACCCTGATGTCGGACTCCCATAGACACATAGTCATAATACCAATGGGATTCCGAGGGGTCTATCCAGAGCGAAGCTGTTTCCCGTACCATCGGTGAAACACAACCTCCTATCGCACTTGCATAAGTATCCAACACTTATATATATGAGAACTATGCCGTTGTGCCCTCACAATGCACACAAGTGCAATACTAGCCTATTCCGCATTATCGATGTCCAGTCTCGATAATACTCCGGCTAGGGATATTTAATGATTAATCCTTCGGGGACTGATACTGTCTCATATCATTCTCAGTCCAGGAACTAATCATAGGGACCTCTCTTCATTTATATATATAAGGTGATCTAATCACAAATGATGAGAGTGCAATTTCCTTGTCACATAGTTAATTTGTACAACAACACTATGATCTGTACAAATAGTGACGCTATGGGTCATATTACCCAACACTCAGAACCCCCTACTTACCGCCCTCACGATAGCTTACAGGATCAAGGTAATCTCTGACCTTGCTCATCTTCCTGCGGTATTTATAGCTCATCTCCACCACTGACTTGGGCGTCGGAGTGCCTACGGCTTCCACCACACCGGTGAGTAGATTCTCCACGCTCACTCTACTTCTTGGTTTTACAAGATTACTAGTGCCCCCAACCAAAAACTTCTCGATTGTAGACCTCGGCCGTAAACCAGTGCTACACATCCCAAGTCTTCTCCCAGCGTCCCCACAGTTGGGTTTCTGACTTTGTACAACTCTCTGAGAAGTCGATTTTGTGTTGTCCCCCTTCTTCGTGCTTCAGTTCTTATATCTATTTCTTCCTCTACATCTATCGGCTCTTCATCCGATACTCCTCTGCCGTCAATGGTAAGTGTTGTAAATTTGTCTCCTCAACATCGTAGACATCTTTACTCCTTCCTATTGGATAGTTATGACCCATAACGTCACTATTTGTACAGATCATGGTGTTGTTGTACAAATTAACTATGTGACAAAGGAAATTGCTCTTTTATCATTTGTGATTAGATCACCAAGATGTATAAATGATAGAAGGTCATTATGATTAGTTCCTGGATTGAGATGATATGAGACATATCAATCCGCGAAGGCATAATCATTAAATATCCCTAGTCAGAGTATTACTGAGATTGGACATCGATAATGCGTAAAAGACTAGTATAATACTTGTGCGCGTTGTGAGGGCATAACGACATAGTTCTCATATATTTGGGTATAGGATACTCATGCAAGTGTAATAGGAGGTTGTGTTTACCGATGGTACGGGAAACAGCTTTGCTCTGGATAGACCCCTCGGAATTCTATTGGTAGTATGACTATGTGTCTATGGAAGTCCGAAATCAGGGTAGATGTATTTGGTCTTAACTTGAGACTTGCACCGCTAATACTTGCGACAATCAATATGCTTTGGTTTTAGGTCGTCCAGGGCTTTAACAGGTTATGTGTATGCCTCTGCTGGGTATATTGAGAATCGTAGTGTGTTGGGTGTGATGTCAAGACGGAAGTATCACTCCAGTCATAGTGGAGATGATGGTCACGTAGGATACGGAACTCGTTCTCTTATATGCTGCAGCTATCGGGATATTATGACTAGGTGATGTGTATCCAATTATAGAGAGTAGTTACCAGAGATCCGATATGTGCTTCGTACGGGGCAACACAATTCCAACCCCAGGCCTAGCATGTGACATCCGATACTAGATCGAGATACGCAATACTACGTATATTACACCTGATATAGATCACATATTCCTATAAGGATATTTCTGTAGAATTGGGTAGGCATGGCACTTTGCTAGAAGCCAAATTTGTCTTGTAAATCGGTAAAAATGTAGTACTAGGTACGTACGTGTTCGGATAGTCCGACGACCAGATTTACTACCAACATATCCGGGGATCTCATGGGTCGCTTCTCGATGATTCACCGATGACGTATGACTCGCACTTTATTAATCTGGGATTAATTAGATGAGAGGGAAAATTATCTGGGATTAATTAAGGAGATATTTTATCTGGGATAAAATATCATTTAAAGAGAGAGAACGATTAATTTGGAATTAATCGATAAAATATTATATATTCGATATATTATACGAAATTGGATTTCAACGCGAAATTGAAATTAGATTTTAATTCGGGCGAACGAGTTAATTTAGAATTAATTCGTTAGCGGCGTGAATAGTGATTTCGCTAGGCATAATCATTTAATTACATCGCAATGGAAAATTTGTTAATTTGGAATTAGCTAACCCAAGCCTGGGAGTGTTTGCGAGCGCATTTGCATTTTGAATTCGAGTGCGGCACGCAAGTCACATCAAGCGTCAAATCGCTAGTCACATCAAGCGTCAAATCATTAGTCACTTTGAGTGATGTGACAACTTGTCACTTGATTGATTGAGTGATGTGAATAGTGGATGTAGTGGTTGGCAAAGCTTTAATGCCATTTGACTTTTTCGAAAAAGAAAATGGTAAATGATTTTTGAAAAAAAAAAAGTATTAGATACACAATTTTGCAACCAACCAAAACAACTCTCCTCTTTTTCTTTTCTTCTCTCTCACGCCCAAATGGGAAGTTTTTCTTCTTCTTGTTTCAACTCACTGTCGTGAGTCATGGAGAAGCAAATAGTGATTTTTGTGGCAAAAATCAAGAGTGCTAGCACACAAAAGGGTCTTGCGAAGGTGATAGGGAACCGCACACGTGAGCTTGGAATCACATCATGAAAACTTGGAGCTTGGAAGTTGATTCATGGCCTCAAATGGAGGACTCCAAACCAGTCACTGCCGAGAGCTCAAGGAGGGCATAAAAAGATTTTTTTTCTTCGACGCATCGCTTAACGCTCGATGTAAGTATTCTGCAACTTCTTCATGTATTCACATGTTGTTTCTTGCTTGATAATCGATCCCGGGAGTTAGAGATTTCCCAATAATGGTATCAGAGCGAGTAAAAGCATGAAACTTGAATTTAGGGTTAAAATTGGGTAAATTATATTTGAGCATGATTTGATGAAATTGGATGATTGAGTATGATTAAATGTTGTTTAATTGAAGTTTGATTGGATCAATTTCATGATATATTGTTTGGAACAATTTTGCCCAAAAATCATGGCTTGGCCGAATGATGAACTTGCCCTAATGTCTTGGAATTTTTGAGTTTTGATTCATTGGATGACTTGAAATCAATTGTGAATGATGATTTAATGTTGAATTGGATTCAATTGGATTGGATTTAAAATTGGACATAAAATGCCCTCAATTGCCGAGACTTGAAAAACATGTATGGGTTTGATTTTAGTTAAAATGTGTTGGACATGTTTTAATGTAGATAAGCATAATTAATTAGGCTAATTGGTGTTTTGGAAATATTTATTTGGTTGATTAATTATGTAATACACTTTGACTAATTAAATATGAAATTTGGAATTTTTGTAGTTTAATTAATTGGGCTTAAATTGGATTTGGGCTTTAAAAGTTGTAAATGGGCGAATTGGCTTGGTTGTACCAAGATGGGTTTAGACTAAATTGCTTGGATCCAATTGGGCCCAAAATCATTTCCATAACGTCCAATTATGACTTTAATGGACCTTTAATTATTTAATTGGCCCTAATGGGCCTAAATTGGTTTCTAGGCATATAAGGGTGATTCCTTTAAATGGGCTTTAGTCTTTGGGTTTGACCCAAGTTGACCAAAAGTCCATGCCTTAAGAAATTAATTAAAAGCCCATTGGACTTTAATTAAATTAACATTGGATGTTAATCGGGCTTTGAGACCCGTAACGATTAGATTTAGAATCTAAGTCGTAAAGGTTTGTTAATAAAGTGTAATATTTAATTTGGAATTAAATAGTGAATTAGTATTAAATGTAAATTAAATTGGATTTAATATTGTAGTTTAATTTAATTCAAGAATTCGTACTTATTCGCAAAACGAGATGGACTCGCGCAAAATCAAATCGTTGTTTGAACATTGGATGGTCATTAATTATCAGATTAATTAATTGGATTAGATTGATTGATAACATGCTTGTGTGAATACATGGTTGCAATGCATGAATAATGTATATCGGATGGATATTAGATGGTGGGGCAATTTTGGAAATTGTTGTAATAAATTTAGAATTTATTAATTGGACCTGCGTGTCCAGCCTATTACCTCCTTACTCTGTGTATTTCTCTTCTCACCTAGTCCCCTCAATGTAAATGAGGTTTCTTTAGAAGTGTTATGTAACGGGTAGAAGTTATACTTGTGCTAGCGGGAGAGAGGAAATGGAGACATTTGTTCTAGGAACAATGTGTTAAGTATCCATCCGCATCTCATTATTATTTTATTTATATGTGCCTTATTATGTGTTTAGAATGCATGTTTAAGAGTGTATGATGATGAGATCTTAACAAAGATAATAAATTGGTTGCCAATTTGCACGCGAAAAACCCTCACAAAATATTAAGCGTTTTTCCTTCCATTGAGTGATTCTTACTCAAGATCCAAGACTGGCATTGGTTTGTTGGCCAAAGTCAAGGCCTTTATCCGTCGAGGATGTGTTTAAATCACGAGAGCTTTGTTCCATATTGGTGTCTTGTCCAAGTTGTGGTTTGTTGGCCAAAGTCAAGACCACTTCTTGTCCATCGACATTGATTACGAAGCTTTCCACGGTCAATGGGTTCCGCTTAACTGGGATCACTAAGTTTGTTGTGCCAAAGCTAAGGCTTAGTTGATTCAGAGGAAAAAGGTTAGGCAATATATTGGATGTATTGACATATAAAGATATATGTTTCAGACTTGGATGTCCCCCTACTGGATCAAGGAATTGGATGGGATCCAATTGATATTAGAGATCTACCTAGTTAATTATCATACAATTTGTTGGCCAAAGTAAGATTGTGTGACATTTAACAGGATCCTAGCCCACTAGGAAACAAGGTTTCCCGAGTACTCACAGAGGGTTAGAGGCTCACCGAAAAATAGTGGGAGGCAAGTATTGAATTTGCAATATTCATTTAGTAACTTGCCATACGCGCTCATATCAATATTACGTCAAATAAATTATTTATTAGTTGGACTAATATTTAATCGTTGTTTTAATTAAACAGTTGGACTTTATTCAAACTATTTCATTTATAGTTGATTTTATAATTGGATTATAGTAATCAATATATCTGAATTAACAAATTAAATTATAGTTGATTATATAGTTAGACTATAGTAGTCATTATAATAAATTGTACCTAATATCGTTAATTAAATAGTTGGACTATTAGAATCAAGATAAATTGAAAGATTAGTGTTTAAAAACATAATCCTAGATGAAAATGTTTTTAAACGACTTTAATTTTCAAATTGGGAATAAATTTCAGGATAGTCTTGAAAAACTAATAAGTTACTTTATTTGATAAAATAACATATTAGGCCTAAGCCCGGAGTTAAGCAAATAGCAGAACATGATATTTGGAATATTCATGTGATGATAACTTTAGTGCTTAATCCATTAAGCTTGCCAAATAGACTCCTTAATTTCTTAATCAGAACTAAGGATTAGATCCTTAAAGTATGATAATGAAATTGAAGGATCTTCGTAGATCTATTCTTAGATCTTTGAAGTACTAAATTGCAATAGTAAACTCTTGGAGAGTTAATGGCTATACTCAAGGAGTCAAAGCCAAAGTTTGCAATAAGACAAGTAGCGCAAGGCGCACTTACTTCGACATTCTGGAAGGCCAAGGCTAGGCCAAAGGCTTCTGGAGTGTGAAAATGGC